>JAULBS010097560.1:0-16533 GCA_032355785.1 Symmetromphalus regularis | reverse complement strand
CTGCCACATTGGCTACTCTTTCCGATAAGCAGCAAGGGGTCTTTTATATGCACCGTCCCATAGACAGGACAGCACATTCCACGGCCTTTGATAAACCAGTTGTGGACCACTGGTTGGAACGGAAAATGGCCCAAACTGCATATGGCTCCACTGAGAACTTTCGATCCGACGTCCGACTGGTTCACAGGCAGACACGCTACCGTTTGAGCTAGATCCGGCTCCGTGCGTCGTTAAATAAAACAAACTTTACGTTTTTAGTGAATGTTCGTATTTGTCAATTACTTATTAAATTAATATTATGTTCATACTAGTGAACGTACATATTTGTCAATTACTGATTAAATTAAAACTGTGTTCATAATACATGTACTAGTCTTAAGGTATGTTTTAATATTAATTACTGATTAATATTGTTTTCATAGTACTAGTTTTAATGTCAATTAATGATTAAAATTAAGTGTTCATACCAGTGAATGTATTTGTCAATTACTTATTAAATTAATATTGTGTTCATAAAACTAGTTTTAATATTAAATTTAAATTGTTCATATTAGTTTTAATGTCAATTACTTATTGTGTTCATAATACATGTACTAGTTTCAATGTATGTTTTAATGTCAATTACTTGATTAAATTAATGTGTTCATAATACGTTTTAATGTCAATTATTAAATATTGTGATTATAATACATTTTAATGTCAATTTATTAAAATTAGGTGTTCATACTACTAGTGAATGTACACATTTGTCAGTTACTGATTAAATTAATATTGTTCATAATACTATGCTTAATGTATGTTTTAATGTCAGTTACTGATTAAATTAATATTGTTCATAATACTAGTCATAATGTCAATTACTGATTAAATCAATATTTTTCATAATACTAGTCTTAATGTATGTTTTAATGTCAATTAACACAGTGTCGATATACTCCTAGATGTAATTGGTGGGTTTTACCTCACTTTTACAATTATAATTATTTTCTGCAAATTTACCAAGAAAGAAAAAAAAAACATTTGACGTTACAAGAATTGAGTAATAATTTTATTTAGAACACCAACATGTTATCAACATATGTACAAGAGTGTTCATCAACATGTTAACAATGGATTTAAAGTGTGTCACAAGAAATAAATTATCAATCTACAACATTTTATTAGTAGTTGTATTTGACATTGATATTTTAGTGAAAATAAACATTTCTATGTATGTGTAAATTTTCTGGGATTATTTTTTAATTACACATAATTATTACATTTTGTTACATTCAAACCTACTTGTCTTAAATAATCAACATAATTACTCCCAAATTAGCTAATTTAATTCAATATAATTTGCATTATTAGGGGCCATTCACAATTATCAACATTTTCACAAGTGTACAAAGAGTACTCTTTTTTTTGGTACCCACATCCTCCCACCCTAAAAGCGTAAATCAAAAATGTAGATTTTGCAACATGATCCGGACAGATATTGTCAAAATCATCAACAGAAATGAAAGGATTAGAACCTATAAAAAGAAGTCATCAACATTTTGAGCAGATAAAAACAAACACTGTTGATTAGAATGATTAGGTCTGAGAAAGTGTTCTTCATTCCTATTAAAAAAAACACTCAAACTACACAAAAAAAAAAAATATGGAAAAGACATAATATTGTATAATAAAATTCAAACCTTTGATTAGAATGATGTTCACAATATAATACATGTATGTATATTAAAATTGGGGACAATAGGTGACATCTGCCTGGAAGGGCTATCTGGATCAACATCTTCTTCTAATTTTAAAAGTCTACACTGGCATTTACCCCCCTCCACTCCACAAGGCATATGGTTTGTATACTTGTGAAAATGTTGATAATTGTGAATGGCCCCTAATAGACAATGGTCTCTAATCCATGTGTACATACACTTTCATGTATATATACAATATAGATAAAATGCCTAGATAATTTTACAATATAACTTTATCAATCAAAGTCAAACCTTATTGTGCCTTATAAAATATACGTATTAATGTACTCACTAATAGAGAATGGCCTCTGCACACAGTTTGATTTTAATACATACATGTATCTATAAACACACATACATGTACATGTACATTTATATATAGATAGAAAATAACTAGATAATTTTACAATATAGCTTCATCAATCAAAGTCAAACCTTATTGTGCTTAATAAAATCTACATACTAATGTACTCACTAATAGAGAATGGTCTCTATAGACAGCATTCATCTGAGATGATTTGATAATAGGATCAACCCCCCACCCCACACACACACCTCCTCTTGATACCTGATAGCCACTGAATAATAATGTGTTGAATGTTGTTAAACAATACAGGCCTCTGTGGCACAATGGTTAAGCTATTGGACTTGAGGCTAGTAGGTACTGAGATCAAATCTCAGTCGAGGCATGGGATTTTTAATCTGTATCAGCTCCAACCCAGAGTGAGCACTTTCTCCCAGACAGTATAACACATACCATGGCCTTTTATAAACCAGTTGTGGACTACTGGCTGGAACAGAAAATAGCCCAAACAGTAGATGGGTCCACTGAAAAGGATTGATCCGATTTCTGACCAGTTCACAGGCGGACACTACCGTTTGAGCTACATCACATTTCCAGTGGTGATCAGAACCTAAAAGAGTCAGTTTTGCCAGACCGGGGACAACCACTCTGATTACTTGATGTTTATATTTATTTAAATATTTGATTAATATTACTTTATTGTTTTATTATTTAACATGTACATACATGTATATTGTTGTTGTATATAAGTAATTTATGTGGGTTTTTTTTCTCTTTTTCTTTTCAGGCTGAAAATTTACTGCTTGATGCAAACATGAATATCAAAATAGCAGGTAAGTGGAGAATGCTAAATATATCCTTTTAATACCATTACTATTACAAGTGTATTTTCATTCTGATGTGATAATTGTAAATATAAATTAAAATGATTTTAATAATTCTCTTACAAAGATTATTTCTGTATTACAAAATAGCCGATTTTAGTTTTTGTTCTCGTTAAACAATTATTAAATAGAGTATTTGAACATTAATTATGTATTATTTGTTTGTTTTCAGATTTTGGTTTTGGAAACTTCTTTAAATCTGGTGACCAGCTGGCAACGTGGTGTGGTAGTCCTCCTTACGCTGCCCCCGAGGTTTTCGAAGGGAAGAAATACCTTGGTCCACACATAGATATATGGGTATGGCATCTCATTAAACAGAGATTACTAAAAAACTAATCTTTTATTTCTGCAAATAATTTATAATGAAAAACATTAGGTAGAGTTGGAAAGGTTATTTTATGGTATTTTAAAACAAATTTTTCAATCTAACAATTTATATATTGATGAATCAACAGGTGTTCCAATTTAAAGTTTTATTTAACTTGTATTTTTATATTTCAGACATTAAAATTAATGTGTGCTTAACTTTTTTTAATGAGTATAATTCTTGTTATTGAGGTAACACTCTTCTTGATTTCAGAGTCTCGGTGTGGTCCTGTATGTTCTTGTGTGCGGAGCACTCCCATTCGACGGCCCCAATCTTCAGATGTTACGAGATCGTGTCTTGTCTGGAAGATTTCGAATCCCGTTCTTTATGTCAACAGGTATTTTGATTTTGTTCCCATTCTGTATCATTCAGTATTATTAATTTTGTAAAAGTGCAAATGACATCACTAAAATTAGAAAAAAGTACAACGTGACATCATCCATAACAATATATAATAGTTTTTCTCTAAACTGTTGTGCAGCTAGAAACTTTCAGACTTGTTACCATTTATTATCAAAAACATGTCCCTCATTAAATAATTTTCCTCTGTCACTCGTGACAAAGAAAAAATATTTCTTTCAGGACATAAATTTAATAATTAATGACAACTCGTTTTAATCCTCTCTTTAATTTTTTAAAAGAATATAATGAATATTGCCACTGATTTTTAAATCTTTAGTTTCTTTTGTATGATGGTTCGGTAACCTGTAGAAGTATAGGGACATTGTTACAATAACCTGTAGAAGCATAGGGACATTGTGACAATAACCTGTAGAAGCATAGGGACATTGTGACAATAACCTGTAGAAGCATAGGGACGTTGTGGCAATCATTGAATAGTTTCTTCTTGAATAATTCTGTGAAATGTTTTATTAATTCTTTGTTAGAGAAGTGCAAGTTCTGTAACTGCTGTTTATATTGCAAAATTATTCATTTATTTATTTAAAATACAGAACTTGACTGATTCCTTAATATTGCAAGTAGTACATAAAACAGACCTGCAATATACAGTCAAGTCCTCGTAATAGCATATTCCTGTTATTTGCGTAATATTCTGCTGCACAGAACCATTTGTATTGCAAATATATATACAAGGAATTTGTGTTAATTGCATATGCTTTTTTTCATAATGTCTGGTTAATTGCATAAGAAAATGTCATGGCAGATCTTAACATTTTTATCAAATAATCACAAAATAACCATAAAGTAAGTGTAACCATATACTATGTTTGCATCTGTTATAGCATTCAGGTTACATGGTCAAAGAATTAATTACTTTATTGTATATTTTTGATTTTTGTTATCACTGTTTAATAAATATGATTTGAATTTATACCATATAGTACAAGAATAGTAACATGATTTGAAATGGGCATTTCTGATAAAGTAATAATCCAATCCTTTTAATTGCATAAAATATTTGGACAAAATACATAAGCAATTAAATAGGATACTACTGTATCATTTATTTATAGATTTATACACTTAATTTTGTATTCTACTTTTCAGATTTCTCTTCCTAAATTCTGTTTTCTTTTTCAGAATGTGAACAGTTAATCCGACGCATGTTAGTGCTAGATCCATTGAAACGCTTCACCATCAATCAAATAAAGAATCATCGCTGGATGCAGTTGGAGGGGGGTGCACCTAAACAACTCCCCACTAGTCCTATAATTGGCTACAACGCCAGGATTGGCGAATTCAACGAACAGATTCTCCGAATTATGCAGAGTCTGGGCATTGATCAGAAGAAAACAATGGAGGTTAGACTTCGTTTCGTATTTCTGAAATCTGCACATTCTGAACGGAATTCCATCTGAGAATTTTCTAGTGTTTATACTTCGAGACTAAACTAAAAATTTGTCTCAGATGAATTTTAAGAATATTTTTACTCTAAGTGTATTCTTAGCATGTTAAGTATTTTTTGAGAATATTTTTAGATAATTCTAAGAATCTTTGTAAATACCGGGCCTGCTCTTTACTGTGATACTTAAATGATGTTTCTACTCAAACAAGTGTGGAAGTTACTTTGTATGAGCTTTTGCAAAGTGGATATGGGGTGGAATAGTTTATGGGGTAACGTGATCAAAATGCATTTTAAACACATTTGTTCAACTTTATGGATCAAACCCGTGCAAACACATCAAAGTTTAAAACTTCAATTTAGTTTCAACTTAGATAGACACCCGCCAGCTGTTTTTGCCTGTAGCATGGGAAGATGGCTATGAATTGAGACTCATTTGTTGAGAATAGCGTACATGTTGCAAAACTGCAAAAATGCAGGTATAAAATCCTCCCAATACGATCAAACACACGGGTGACAACCATCTTGAATTCTATTGATTTCAAGCTAACAAAAAATTACTGTATACAAAACATTTCTCATTGTCTTTGCTTAATACATAAACACAGCTATTCACAAGTTTTTGCAAGTTCACGAGGATTGGTTGATGGCGTTTCCCCCTGTTGGTGTCTACATACCATCAAGGGGAGATAATTTCCTATGTTCACTATATCGAGGTCTTACAGCTAAAAACAGTTACAAGTACAGTTATGTACATTTTGTCAATTATGTCCCACTTTGAATCAGTACGGAATCAAAGGTAATTTTGCATACAGAGGACAGCCTATGTCTAAAATAATCTGTTAATTATAAATGTTTTTTTGCATTCAACCCTAGATATAACAGCAATGTGTAGTTATGATACAGCTGGCAAGTATGAATAATAATAAAACTTACAAATCCTTTTACTAAGAATAGCAACAACATGTTTTAAAAAAATATATTTTAATATAATTTTATTTTACAGGCTTTGAAAAGTGATGCATACGATCATTACACAGCAATATACTACTTACTACTCGATCGACTTAAGCACCATAGGAGCAGCTTTCCGTCAGAAAGCCGTGCTGATCCGCGTCGACGTCGTCCCAGCTCTATAGCCGAGCAGGCATTGATGCACATCAAAGCACCGGTACACACCTGGCGACCGTCACTACGCAATGTGAAACATGGCGTGTTTAGTCGAACAACCGACTGTGCTAGTCCCCCAGTTACGGTTCCAGTTATGTCATCCGTTAAGGAGACAGCTTTAAGTGATGATGAGGAGAACGTTTCAGTTCCTCAAGGTGTTACAACGCTGCAGGATGTTTTGCCTCAGCCGTTTATAACGATGCAGTCGCTTTCTGGTCATGTGATTACGACATCTATCGACGAAGGCGTCGAGGCGGATATAATGGATCGGAGTAGTCAGACTGATTTGAACCGACAATCTTTTCAGAAGGAGGGGGGGTCGGGTTATGGACTCCTTCCCAGTTCTGTATATGGTGACATCAGCAATCTCGTCAACAACAGCAATAACAGTAATACGTCGTTGAGCACAATGTCGAACCAATCCCCGTTTACTAGTTTCGACTCGTCGCTCGAGGCCGACGTAAACACCAGTCTTTCATCGTGCGGGCGGAACAGCTCGTCGTCATTTGGATTCGGTAGTGCGTCGTATGGCAATCAGCTTTCAAATTTCTCCACAAACTCTAGTGGTGGGGGTGCTATGACGATGTTAAAAGTTGGGAACAATCAGACACTGTCCCCGTGTATGTCGAACAATCCGGTTGACGGACAGCCGGATGAAGCGGTGCAGGATCGGAATCAAACACGGTCACCGGTGAATTTCCGTGAAGGGAGACGAGCGTCGGATGGTTTGGTAGCTCAGGGTTTAATAGCTTTCCGACAGCGTCTGAGAGAGAGCATGCGAGCAAAAGGAATGTTGGAGTTACGGCAGGAACATCAAGAACTTCAACGGCAGCATCTTTTCCAACAGATGTCGGCTGCACCAACGCCTCCGTTAGTTCCCCATCGGAAACTCTCAGCACCTCATCACCCGTCGTTACGGCAGTGGTCGTTAGATGAGCCGTCACACACACAGCGCCGTCGGCCAATGATGAAGCGCATGAGTTTGCCAACCGAGTCATTCGACATCCAGCCACACCGCTTATTAGCACTCAAACAGTCGATGCAGGTTGAACAGAAAATGGATCATGTTGTGAGTCATGATGAAGCCGTGCTGGCGGCGCAGTATGCAACAAGCAAACATCAGTTACTACAGCATCGACTACAGCAGAAGAGGCAGACGTTTCAGAAACACTCACAGCTGTCACAACAGTTTCAGCAGCTTAATCTTGATCTTAAGCATATGCCAACGATTGATTTTGGTCCAGAGTGCTCTCCCTTGTCTGCAGCCAAAGACATGACTCAACAAGTTGGAGGAACAGACTTCACTTCTCCCTTAACAAAAGAGTGTGGTCAGGTGTTTGCTGGAACAGAGTGTTCTCCCCTTGCGATTAACAAGGACTCATCTACGATTGGACGAATTGGTGAGTTGGGGCCAGAATGTGATGTCGATCCATCGGGAGGTCGTCAAGGTCATCCTGGACAAAAGAATCTCTTGAATTTATTATCTGATACGTTTGTTCCACAAGACTGTGACAATCCCCAAATGTACCCTACACAATCAAAAGTGTCTCCTTCAGATGACGATGATGCTTGGTCATCGCAGCTGCAGCAGCAGGCACCCACAATCCCCATGCCGACAGATGGTCAATACGGGTTACCATGGCAATACGGCATTGGAGCCAACCTTGCTTTGTTACCGTACAGATTTGGTGCTCCGCCATCATTTCCATACATGGTGAATCAATCAAAAGTTCTGAATCCCTTGAACGTTGAGGTCCCCACAGACGGTGATAGTTCAGACGAAAAAGATTTGAGTGCAGATGGGGCGGACAGTGTATTTGACTATCAGTCATCTCACAACCCACAGCGGAAGATTTCAAAACAGTTGCCACCATACCAGCCTAACGAATTTGAGCTGGCTATTTCCGCACATCAAGTGAGGACAGCCACAGCACAAGAACGTGCAGAAAATGCGGAAAAAAAAGTGACATGTTTTGATACTGTCCACGAAGAACAAATGGATGTGTCATAAATTTGTTATTGTAGTAGTTTCCTCCTTTCTGTAACAAGTTCATAATGCAATAAATTTAACTTTTTGTTCTTACAAAAACTTACTAAGTTAGGCAGACGTAAGTGGGGAATTCACAATTGTTGGCAGTTTCACAAAGCATATGTTTAAAATATGTTTTTTTCTGTTATCATTTTAAAGTTTCATGCTCACTTGTGAGTATGTTGATGCAGGCATGGCTAAAATGCCACACAATAGATAACAGACTTCGTCCATTTGTCTGGTGCAGTTGGGCGTCCTGCTTTGGATATATGTTTATCAACCTGATCATGTAAAGTGAGTTATGATCAAGTATTGAAACCTGTTAAAGACCACAAACTGTACTGCCATCTCTAAAAGTCTGTCTCACACTTTCACCTAAATGAAACGAACAAATTTGAATCCTTTAAATGTATGATGGCTTTCACGCTTGAGCTGAAAATGAAACAAAACTGTGCTAAAACGACAACATGCACAATTTGGATTTCTGATTATAGCCATAGTTGTAAGGCTCTGCATGATCACGCATCATCACATACAAATACATCACCACGTGGGTATAAGTAATTTAATCATGAAAGCCTTGTACGGTTAGTCGAGTGACAAGATTCACACGATAATCCTACAAATAGAAGACAACACCTTTCTCGTCTATGTTTTTGTCTCTTTAAAATAGAATACTCCATCGTGAGCATTTCATCTTTGCTGTCATCAGTATCTACGTCCATACTGTATTGTTTTGATTTATAGAGGACCCCCTAATATAAGTGCCCCCTACCATTTTCATGAGAAATGATGACCTTAAAATAGTAAAACTGGCTGCCAACTTGCAATGAATAACGTAATATACTATAATCCGTAAGCATATCAGCCATGTACCTAATTCAACACATGGAAAAAGTTTCCATATTCCAAATGACCTTTCAATTGCTGACCTTTTGTTAAACTCACACGATTAACACTTTAACATGTGTGTAAGAGAAAAACAGATTTCGTAAATTTAGCCAGTGATGTTTTTAAACAAGACACCATTTTTTTTGCCCTGTGAAAAGATCTATTTCCTGCCGGTGTACATATAAAATGTTCCCATTGGGTGGCAGAGCATGTTTTTGACATGTATTACAAAATGTCTAGTACTCTAATTTGCATCGTGCCCAGGCAATATAAAAAGAAACAGTATGGTATTACTTGGTTAAATATATCTGCATTCCAGTCTTTAGTCTACGCAAAGTACACATGATTTCACCAAAATAGCATCACATATTGAACAAACCATTATGTTAACATACGTATTTCATGTACATTAGAAGAATTAGTCATTATGTGAAAGTCTGGCAAAAATGAAACAATACAAATCGTTGTCATTTTATTTCGGTATTAAGTGTGTTGTCATTTCATTTCGGTATTAAGTGTGAAACGGCCTTTATTTGACACACGAAAAGGAGTCTGCATAGAAAGCTCACAAGTGGAAATGTAGCTTGTTTCATGGAAAGATTCTCCATGTTATTGTCGGGTTCAACCAACGTGTATTTGATACTTGTTTTCTTGAACATTATTATGTGGACCAACTGTTTCAAAGTTTTGAAAAGAGGATGTTTCAACCAGCCTCTTAACAGTTACTTTGTATGTGTGTGAACATTTCAAGAATTGTGGATGACCCCAAACCTCACGTTAATTATTCGTTCAGTAAATGATTCTGCAATAAATTTGACCTTTACATTTTTACCAAAATCAAGACAGAAACACAATTTCTTTTAGTAACAATCATGCTTAATACAAGGGTAACAATATTTGTTAGATATCAAAAACATCTATCTATCACTGTAAGAAAGAAAGAAAGAATGTTTTTAAAGAAATTATTTATTGAATTGGCTATTTTCAGCTCTTGAAATTCAAATTTACAATGTAATTTGTTTGGATAATATTACTGAGAAAAAAATCTTTGTTCAGCAGGCAATTAAATTAGCTTTCATCTGAACTAAGTATGATTTCTCTAACTGGCCCATTTAAACAGGAAACAAGTAAACATTTGAACTAAGTATGTTTTCTCTAACTAGCCCAGTTAAACAGGTAACGAGTAAACATTTGAACTAAGTATGTTTTCTCTAACTGGCCCATTTAAACAGGAAACAAGTAAACATTTGAACTAAGTATGTTTTCTCTAACTGGCCCATTTAATCAGGTAACAAGTAAACATTTGAACTAAGTATGATTTCTCTAACTGGCCCAATTAAATGGGTAACAAGTAAACATTTGAACTAAGTATGATTTCTCTAACTAGCCCAGTTAAACAGGAAACAAGTAAACATTTGAACTAATTATGATTTCTCTAACTGGCCCAATTAAATGGGTAACAAGTAAACATTTGAACTAAGTATGATTTCTCTAACTGGCCCATTTAAACAAGTAACAAGTAAACATTTGAACTAAGTATGATTTCTCTAACTGGCCCAATTAAATGGGTAACAAGTAAACGTTTGAAGATAGCACAGTACAGTGAGTTTTCTAACTTGTTACAATCTGGAGCAGATTAAAATATGTAAAAAACTACACTGCATCCATAGCAGTAGCGGACATACGGGAGGTTTAGGGGTGTAACCCTCTTTGTTTTTCTAAGAAACTATTTTTCACTTCATGTATAAAAAGGAGGAAATGAGCAGAAACGGTTTATCCTAGTTCTCCACATAATTTAAAATGAGTAATGCCTTAAAAATGGGAACCCCTCACCAAAAAACTGCCAATTGAATCCCCCCACTTTTCTTAAAACCTGTGTTAGGCAAGGTGGAAGGAAGTGAACATGGGGGGGAGGTGCAGTGGCTACCAGGTCTTGCCATGAAGCACTAAGTTTCAACTGGATATAAAGTTATGCTATAATTCTGAATTATTGGGAGTGGGGGACTAGAGCTTCCCTAGCCACCCCCTGCCCCGTGACAGCTATAGAAAATCACATTGAGCCAGTTAAGAGAAACGTATGTAATGTCCCTTAGGTAATGTATATTTGTCACATTATTTTTGAAAATGTGTAAGTGTATGGTTTGATGTTTTTCGTGTACAACTTGCTATATGATCGCTCCCGTTCTTTCATGCAAGCCCTGGTTGGCTTGTACAAGAACTTTAGCAATAGACAAAGTAATGGTGATATATTTTTTTTTTCTTTCCGAACATTTTCATTGCTTTGTGTAGCATTTGCTACATTGTGATATATGAGAAACAGTACCAAACTCTGGGCACTTAACCTTTAGCATTTTTTTATTTTTTTTGTCGAAAGCACAACATTTGAAGATGGCAAAATAATGTTTTAACTTAGGCCAGAGCTGTTTTATTTTTTGTTTCTCAAACATAGGCCCCCCAAAATAGGGTAGGAGGGACAAAAAAGTTATAAAATGTCTTGAGGGGAAAATTCATTTGAGTATAAAATTAATTTTACCAGTTTTACTCATTTAAATGCTGTTATGCCTGCATACTTCTATATTCTAAATTCATAAACAGCGTAAATTTAATTTTTTTCTTTAAAACAGTGCTGCAGATTTCTTTCTTTCAGGACAGTCTACAGAGATAAAATAAATGTGAATTTTCACTTATAATTTTATTTTAATTTAGCACAATGTAGGATCGACGGGTTCATGAAACAAATAATTTAAAAATTTGGCCTTATTTTCTTACTAACTGAAATACGCTTCATCATTAAATAAAATAAATGCAAGCTTACACTACAATTGCTGGACAGTTGTAAATGTAACGATATCTGCGGAATAGAAAATAGTTTCGTAACAGTGTTTGGTACTGTGTGTGCTGTCCTCTGTTTGATAATCATGTCAATGATTTCTTTTCTTTCTTATTTTTTACTTAACAGAACAAAGCACATGTATAGAACAAAGTATTTTTAAACATTTTATTTTCAAATGTGTGTGTTCAGAGGAGGTGTTACGTCATTCAGAGAAAACCTTTAAAATTACATCATTTTTTAAATTTCACTGTCGCTGACGCTCAGATACCTGTTTATTGGAAATGTTATCAACATGTATGCAGGCACGACGGAAGCAAGTGAACATTGGTGGGGAGGGGGGATCCTAACAGATCAAGGCACAAAGTGCCAAGTTTACTTAATTTTGTTTGCATTATCTACGGCAATGCTCTCTCCCTCACTCAGTCTCTCTCAATTCACTTCTAGTAATGTTTTTGATTCAGAATTATTGGTGGGGCTTTCTCTGTCTCTCTTTATATGTATCTGTCTACTAATATTCACTTCTAGTAATGCTTTTGATTCAGAATTATTGGTGGGGCTAATGCCCGACCCACCTGTTCCATCATGCCTGGTATTTATTTGATTAAATTAAAAGCAAAATTACTTTCTCAGTTTATTGTATTTTAATGATAAAATAATTGACTTTAATAGCCCAAAATGCCCTTCCACACTTGATAGGGCCTGTCATGTATTGCTTTTGAATGATAATACAATGTATAAAAACATTGAAGATTTCAGTCATACCGTATTTCCACTAACAAGCACTGCGCCTCAAATAAACGCCAGGCCTGTAATACATTGCAACAAAACAAATGCCTAGACTCTAGTAATCAACAGCTATAATATAAAAACATTGAAGATTTTAATAATCACTGACCATATTTCCTTTAATAAGTAAAAGTGATAATATAAAATCATTGAAGATTTTAATAATCACTGACCATATTTCCTTTAATAAGTAAAAGTGATAATATAAAAACATTGAAGATTTTAATAATCACTGACCATATTTCCTTTAATAAGCGACAGTGATAATATAAAAACATTGAAGATTTTAATAATCACTGACCATATTTCCTTTAATAAGTGACAGTGATAATATAAAAACATTAAAGATTTTAATAATCACTGACCATATTTCCTTTAATAAGTAATAGTGATAATATAAAAACATTAAAGATTTTAATAATAACATACCATATTTCCTTTAATAAGTAATAGTGATAATATAAAAACATTGAAGATTTTAATAATAACATACCATATTTCCTTTAATAAGTGATAGTGATAATATAAAAACATTAAAGATTTTAATAATAACATACCATATTTCCTTTAATAAGTGATAGTGATAATATAAAAACATTCAAGATTTCAGTCATAACATGCCATATTTTCTCTAATAAGCGATAGCGATGATATAAAAACATTGGAGACATATATCGCAATATGTCTGTAACCATAGGCGTAAATCCCTGGGGGGACATGTCCCCACACTTTTTTTTTGACGGGGGGACGTCTATATAATTATCCCCCCTCTTTTTTGCTTAGAAAAATTGAAAAAGTCAGAGAAATTAAAATGCCTAAATAATCATGTTTACCAGTATTTCTCTTTATTGTATCATGTCGTCTTAGCGCAAATATACCGAAGTACACAAGTGGTCTATAATGTTGGGGGAGGGGTGGGCAGTGGGATGGTCCATCCCCCCCCACTTTTTGGAATGGATTTTCGCTCTTGTCTGTAACAAAATGGTTTTCAGCCTAAATATTTGAACACTGGGCTCAGAAAAAGCAATAAAATTATTAGATTTTTCCTCATCGGTATTCTGTTTTGTGTTATAAAACAATGCTGTTACATAATGTAGTGTGTAATAATAATATTGTTATCAATACATTTAGAACTGTTACATTATAACAGTGCTAACGTAATACAGTTTTGTGTAACAGTATTCAGTGGCAGATTCAGAAAGTCTATTTTGGGGTGGAGTGTGGGTGTGGGTGTGTGTGTGTGTGCAATAATATGATGCTGGATTCAATAACGTTAAAAGTTTTATTTTTAAAAATTTATGTTTTTTAAATCGCAAAATTGAGGTGCACCTGGACCATCTAGATTTGCCACTAATATTGCAGCAAGTTATAAAATCTTTACAAAAAACAACAATTCTGTTACAGATTACTAGAACATATATTATAACAATACTGTTATGTAGTAATAATAATATTAAAAGAATTGTTTCAAAACAAATAGTTTTTTGCAAGTTTCTTTGAGGGGATGGGTGGTCGGCGAGGTGGGGGGTTCCCAGGAGAAAATTGTACATACATTACACATAAACAATGTGACAAAATATTATTTTGTTGAATATCTGTTATTAATGTTGAAGTATTTCCTTTACGTTCAGTGGTGTTTTTAAAGTGACTTAATTTATCCGTATCTTATGTGGAGTATTTGTACTTTGTAACAACAGTACGAGACGAAGTTAATAATAATAATGTATACATGGAAATTAATTGTACAAAGATGTCTCGATGTTGTAATAATTATAAATTGTATATTCAGAAGTAAAAAAAAAAAAAAATGGAATTTTGTTTGGAAATTATATTTTTGGAGTTGTGGGATCGAACCCATTTAGAGGACTTATATCATTGTCTGTCCCCAACCCCTTTACTGACTTAAGTTTCACCAAGTGTGTATCTTAGCAACGCAGAATTTATGAATATTAAAAACATATATATACATGTACATATATATGACTACGTACTGTTGTAATTTATTGAAAATGTGATCGTTTGTTATTGTGCATTCTCAATCATCTGTTGTACATTTGAGTTTCATTTATTTGTTGATTGGTTACCATAGTTACATCAGTGTATGTGTAGATTATCATTGCAACATTTCACTGTACGAGTGTAGTTCTATATGTTTTGCGCTGGCTGTGTGTGTTGGTTATTAACAGTTCGTGTGTCGAGAGAAAGTAGATTTATTTTTAGCTCTGGAAACCTTGTTATGAATGTGTAAAGTGGTGGAAAGCTCACCAGACGGACATGGAAACTTTGTTATGAATATGTAAAGTGGTGGAAAGCTCACCAGATGGATATGCATGAATTAAAGGCGTAATGTCACGGCGTCTAAAACTGGTGGACGTTGTCATTAACTGGAAATAGAATAATTAAATATCACATTTTGTTTGCAATTATTAGTGGTTAAATTTTATAACAGTATCAAAGCTTTTTCTGTCATGCCCAACAAAGTAGATATAGTCCAATTAAAATATGTATGTTTTCAGCGGATATTCATATTCCAGGCACGGATGTAGGAATTCTGAAAGGGGGTCTCCAAATGTGGTTTTCTGAAAAGGGGGGTCCAAAAGTGATAAGTGAATAGAAATGGTTAATTTTCACATCTTTCCACTCAAAAATGGTACCAAAATCGAGAAGGGGTCTTGACCCACTCGACCCCCCTAGGTCCACTACTGTGTTCGGTTTATGCCGACTGATCCAGGATTTAGACATAACTGATATTACGCTTTTTAATCAGCAGGGTTTTTTGTGTTTATTGTTTTTTTACAATGGGGTGCAAGAAAGGTCACTTGTTTCTCAAGAGAAATGAGAATGTAAAGAAACAAAATAAAACTGTCAAGTCTAGGAGAAAACAGATTTTAATATATATGCTTACTATACCATGGAGTTAACGATAATGTACGTAAGCGTCTTACGAGGAAACTTTATTTTCTAAGCATTAAAAAGAGGTTGGTTGATCTTTGGGGATGAATAAATTGCATGTTTAACATGTAAAAGTGACATGTTCACCATCACCCACCAGCCAAAAAAATTATATATTATATAAGTCCATTTTGCTAAATGTTTGGCATGGCATGTTTTATAAATAAACCTACCCATTACTGCAAATTATGTTGCATTCACATAGCTAGGATTTTAGTTTCTGTGGGGTGGGGAGGGGACCACTGAAGGCAGTAAAAAGAATTTAAGACAGGCAAATAAAAAAAGGTAGAGAGGGGGGGAAACTAGGTGACGAGTGCTACATCACTCCTTGATGTCACATTTCTCTTGAGAAAGTTGTGTGTAAATCTTTTCACTTTTCTCGATCAGTACGAATAACTTTGTACCCGGTGAAATGAGGAGTAATACTGTGTCGTGTTTGCGCATTTCTCAAATGATGATAAAACAGAAATTCGCTAGATCAAAGTAAATGTTTTGTTTTATGAAAATAAAAAGCGTTTGTTTTTTGTTAAGTAGTGGTTTTTGATAAATTGGAGTCAGTACCGAGATTAAATTATTGTGCTTCAGCGGAGATTTGATCTCTGTACCTACCAGCCATGAATTTGACAGCCTAACAGCCTTCTCAGTGGACCCATATGCAGTTTGGGCTATTTTCCGTTCCAACCAGTGGTCCACAACAGGTTTATCAAAGGCTGTGGTATGTGCTGTCCTGTCTATGGGACGGTGCATATAAAAGACCCCTTGCTGCTTATCGGA
>JAULBS010097549.1:0-16534 GCA_032355785.1 Symmetromphalus regularis | reverse complement strand
TCTGTCTGTCTGTCTGTCTGTCTGTCTGTCTGTCTGTCTGTCTGTCTGTCTGTCTGTCTGTCTCTCTCTCTCTCTCTTTCTCTCTGTATATATATATATATCTCTGTCTGTCTTTCTTTGTGTCTGTCTGTCTCTATTTCTGTCTCTATATCACTCTCTCACACTATCTATCTCTCTATGTATATTTGTCTCTGTATCTCTCATTCTATCTCTATTTATCTCTTTCTATCTCTCTTTCGGTATTTTTGTCTTTCACAATATGTATCGTTCTCTTTTTTTTATCTTCTATCTTATGTATCATAGACCAATTGCTTTTCAGGTTTTTGAAGGAAACACAGACTCTTTCAGTGTGAAACATTCTTACTTGGACAGGCCACTGATAGCTAGGTTTATAAAGTTCCACACTGTCCACTGGCATAGACATCCCAGTCTCAGAGTAGAGGTTATGGGATGCCAATGTAAGTATAAGCTGGATTTACACATTCGTTTACCATATTATCATGTTCCAATCCTTTGTTCGATAGTACCTCATAGGACGATAGGACCACATCCTGCTCCAAAATTACATCTACTTGCATCTCCAGAATTACTTTAGAAGAGCTTTTTCACCTTCAGCAATGCTCGGTTTTCGAACACCGTTACTATCAGTGAAACCAATCCACCCATCTACCAATGCAGTATTAAGTATTTAGATGACTAGATACTAGAATAGCGATAAATACCAGTACTATTTTCTGATGACATTTCTGTTATCTCAAGTATGTCTATCTACATATCTGGAAACATAGTCATTTTGTTGCGAAAATTGAGAACCACAAACTACATTTAGTACTATGAACTGACAATATGTTCTTATTTATCCTATTTGCATGGTACATGATTTGATGTTTTGTGATATACCTTTAACAAACCGACATAACAACAACCACTAAAACACATACAATGGAATTCCATTCCTTGTATCATGGGAACACTATTATACATCACAGGACGTAACGGTACACTTATTTTTCCTATGAAATTCTTATCCAATTTTGATCTAGTTTAAGCGGAAATTATTTGCACTTCATTAAACTAAATGCTGTGGAATTTAAAAGCTTCTTGGGAGGGAGTGATATGCACATCTGAACCACTTCGTCATTGTTCTACACCATGACTCGGCTAAATTCGTAGTGTCGCATATCTTTTTCTACTCGGTAGGTAGGTGTGCAAAAACAGTGAGGGTATTGTACTGCCAGGCACAATCGTATTGGATCGTGGTATATTATTTCTATGTCGGATCAACCGAACCGAAACTGCAATGTATCTTTTCGAAAATAGTATCTTTAAAAAATACGAAAACAACTTGACACACCTTTACTAAAATTAGTCTTTAGTCACAGGTAAACGCAATTCGTTGTGCAATGAATAATGTTTTCGTTAAATCAACTACAAATACATTAAAAAAAATTCTGATGCGCTTTAAATAACTTTACATGACAGAGGCTTATCTTTAGAATAAATTTGTATTACACACTGTATATACAACAGGCGCGGATGCAGGATTTCAGAAAGGGGCGTCCAAATGAGGATTTCTGAAAAAGGGCGGGGAGTCCAAAAGTGATGAGTGAATAAAAATAGGGGAAAAATGGTTAATTTTCACGTCCTTCCACTCGGAAAAAGGTGGGTTTTTTAAATCGATAAAAGGCGGGGTCCTGACCCCCTGGAACCCCCTGGATCCGCTACTGTACAACCACGGTTTTATTTTTGTGACCTTGACTTTGAGCTAGCATGACTTTCAAAAGTTACAGCAGTGATAACACTACACTTGACACTTTGTGTGTCCTTTATTAGTAGAATGAGGATATGTATAGACTGTCGAACTGGCATATTTCCCATGCCATCATGACACTCCGAGCTATCTTGTCCAACTGCACTATTACATTACTTGGCATGTTACAAGTGTAAAACACGTCATAATATGACATGGCATATTCTGTTTGTAGTGATACATTATATGCCTTATCATTATTATTGAATAGCATTTTATTTTACAAGGTTAACTCTGAAGTGTTTGTCTTGCTCATATCATTTTAAATGATATTACTTATATAAAATACTGATGTTGTGGTAATGTCATACTTTGTTATATATTTCCATTGTGTACATGTATGTACATAGAAAACATTGTATCGTGTTTTATTATTGCATAACATATTTCCATTGTGTGTGGTCATATTGTGTATGTATGCATGCCCGGACAGAGGGAGGGTTAGGAGGGTCAGTTGGTGAGGCCTACGATTGTGAAGGCGCTTACTCCCACTGGTATTTAGCACTGATTACAAAATTGAACACAGTAAAAAAAAAAATCAATAAATAAAAACTTCATATCGATCGTGTGAGTCGGATATTACGTGCACAGCGTAGAATCCATTTTCCGCGAAAATAAATATTTTTGGAATTGCACCCCACTGAAAGAAAGTTAATTATGCCTCTGGTATTCCACCTTATAATTTATATACATAAATAAATACACTAAATCAGCACTGCAATACAAAAAATTAAACAAGTAGGCCTACTTACCGCTTTCACGTACAATTCTTCATGTTTCCTGAAAACTCCACGTACTTTGCAAGGCGAGGGATAAAAGAACACACAGAGTTTGCAATAAAATGCCATTTACCCCTCGTAATGCTTCTACAACGAATTTATTTTGTTGAAATGTTAAACTATATAGTTAGTTAATCAAAGTAATGCACGATAATAATTATTAACAATTTTTTAACGAATGCGTGGACCCGGACGCGAATCAAGACACCTGCAAAAACAGTGACTAAATTATATTGATAAAATAATTTTCAAATGAAAATGTTTGTAACACAAAATTGTCTGAAACATGTCAATTAAAATGCATTTTTTAAAAACCAAAATTGAATGTAGTAAATAAATAATTATAAAGAACAAGGATATCCACACTAGGAATAGCCGATCTCTGGTTTCGTTGACGTGGTGGAATTTCAGAAAATTACGTACGCTGAAACGGGGTATAAACATTACAAACCTTTGCTCCGCCCACTGGGGTATAAGGATTTTGTACAATGGCAAACAAAATATAATATTGTTGGAACTGCGTTCTTCTTAAGACTGTTTTTTTTTTTTTTTTCCGGAACAACTTTTGTTTCCTTCAACTATTTTAAAACGTTCGGATCGTACAGAAAACAATATTTTTTCAAAATGTGCCGAGCACAAAAGATCACAGGCTTTTGTCTTAATCAAACACTGACTTTGGAAAGTGAAAGAATGACAGTCCACATCCTTTGTATACTCTGTTTGTACAATTCAATGCGACACATTGAACCATAACGAAAAGAAAAGACTCCAAATAAGTGAAACGCTGAATAGTGAATGACTGACTACCCTTGCTTGGCTCCAGTGAAATCGCCTACACAATAACGTACGGAAACTAACAAATGCTTCCGAACACCATCGAATGCTGTTAAATTTGATTTCGTTTTAAAACATGATTACGTGATTTTATTCAAACAAATTGTTAAACCAATTAATTTATAATACTATATTGACTATAATGACCACGAAACTGGCTATATTTCACGTCTTCTTTAATGAGGAGTTTGAAATAGGGGCCTACATTTCCCATCTGGCCTAGGCCTATTACGAGCTTTGCACGGGCCTGTATGTATGTAAAAACCGTTTAAGCTCTATTCTCGGGAATCTAGTAACGTTCAAGTAGTCGTATCAAACAGCATGTTCCATGTGTCGTTTTCTTGCAAGAAAAATCATTGACTCGACTTGGTCATCATGCTGTAAGACCGATATTGCGTGTATGTTTGCCACAGTGGGACAACGACATCATAGTGTTGTAAAGTAGTAGTAGTAGTAGTAGTAGTAGTAGTAGTAGTAGTAGTAGTAGAAGTAGTAGTAGTAGTTGTAGTAGTAGTAGTGGTAGTAGTAGTGGTAGTAGTAGTGGTAGTAGTGGTAGTAGTGGTAGTAGTAGTAGTATATACTGTTAGCAAGTTATTTTTATCTTGTCACATTTGATAAATAGGTGAACGTGTTTTACTATGATAATGTCAATTGAAGGTGTTTGTCTAACTTGTTATGCAGTGTGCAAGGAGCCTATTGGACTGCCTCCGTATGGCAAGATTTCCTCTTCAAGCGCCAGACAGGCTCGGAAGAAGAGTTCCTGTCAACCGGAAGACGGAAACATCTTCAGCCAGAAGGCGTGGTGCGCCAAGGGACAAAATGGTAAATAGCTGCATATAATTTAAATAGTTATTGGATATCTGCTTAGGGTGATTTTACATAATAACACATATATACGAATATATATACCTGTGGCTATGTTGATAAGACCATCTGTTGCATATAATTATTCATCTTATGAATAAATAACTCGTCTGTGAGATGTTATCAAAATGAACGTTTGGGAGCTATAATACTACTTCTTATGCATACTCTTACTACCACTTCTAAGCCCTAAGATTTAATGGTCGTCATTTTCAAACAGATTTTTGTTAATACACACTCAAATGGTATAACCCTGTGATCAATCCATCAATACTGGGATTATTTTACATTCCAGACACTGACCCACATTTTGGACACCAAGTGAGTTTGTGCGGTCCTATTTGTGTTAAGGTGTATGTAAGACACCCTTTTCAGAAAAGGAAAAAAAATCGACATGGCGATAGTGTGCATCCTCAGTAAACCAAGTGTCACAAATGCGATATGCATGACTCCTAATAGATGTTGATTATAGGGTTCAGGGGTGTCGTTAAGTTATCATTTTTTTTCATTATTAGCCGATTAGTACAGCCGTACATAATGTATAGGCCGCAAACTGTCACTCTAAAATTGCCTTATGGGATATATGCAAATATGAACTGTCTTCCAAAACACGACTCCTATAATATCTGTCAATCATACCAAATGCAACCTCGTGATCAAGAGAATCATCTAGTCAAACGACCCGCCCTATTTATAAAGATTCAAACCTTTTTTTAAATTGAACAAAACATTCTTTGGCATATTCATACGAGTTTCCACAATAATCTCACGGTCGTGTAGATAAATTCCTTACATATTGAACAAGACTTGGCTTTGTTATCGCAAATCTTACCTGAATGCTACGAGAAAATCACGTGACTTTTGTGAGGCTGTGAAGAACTTGTTCGTACAGTAAAGAAACTGTCGTCAGGAAAGCAGTATGAAGAGAATCCACCATGCGCCAGTATTGTGTTGCGCTTCATAGACCATAAATGTAATTTTCCATATGACCGATCCCAAATTATTTACCTTTTCACAGATGGGAGTTTTGAAGTGTCATATCTTCGACTTTTATCATCTCTGGCTGTCGCAATGCCTTCTAAAAATATTAATAGTATATACAAGCCAGCGCCATGCGATTTTCTTTCATGATTTATATGACAATGTCAGTTAATCGTAAATACTGTATTGTGGATTAACATGGCAATTTTAAAGTTTTTAACTCGATGAACCTCGCATATATTGAATAAAACAAATAATACTCGTGTGAAAGCTACCTTATAATATAGATAAAAAAAATGTTTATGCGATATGTGACTCCTTTTAAATCTAATTGATTAGAATATCGCACAAGTCTATTGAATATAAATGGTTGCTGCAAGAAACGTTCTTCACTCATATATAAACCCATGAATAAATAAAGTGCATGATTAGCTGCATCAAATAATAATAAATAAAAATATAAAATAAAACAAAACAAAATAAAATAAACAATAATTTTAAAATCCCAATGAATAAAAATAATTCATAATTACAGATCCTCTTAATTTTGCCTATAAGTTCCTTGGATTTGCCAAATACAAAGCTACAATTTTAATAATGATAACTACCTCTAGAGTAGCCAGCATGAGACAGACGAGGCACTTGCCTCGTCTGGAATTCCCGCAGATTTGTTTTATTTTTTCCCATGATACTAATATTTATTATCCACATGGTTCAAGCTCCCAGCGTCTTGGTTTGCCTCGGCGTTTTCCCCTCTCTGGCTATGCCCCAGACTACCATGCAGGTTAGATGGATAATAGAAGAACACAATGATTTGTGATAAGACAATATATTATTATTTTAGGTTTTTGTGGGATTTCTTTGTCTTGTAAACCAGTATTAAAATAAAACCTGTTTATTTGCAAATTTTCAGAAAAACAATGGATTCAGGTGGATGTTGGTCCTCCTACCTTAGTGACAGGTGTTCTAACGAAGGGACGGGCCGATACAAGACGGAAGCACTGGGTGGAACGGTTCAGGGTTTCGTACAGTAATGACACGAGATTGTGGTATTTCTACAAGGACGCGGATCATCTCGATCCTAAGGTAGGAGCATGTTTCTTCCCATCAGTATTTTATATCTACTAACACGTCATGGTCACTTACAATTTGAATTTTTATTGTCAGCAATTCAGTAATTTAGCGTATTTTATCTGTACAAAACACGAATAGAATTGCACTCAATCAGAAAAAAACCAAGCTGTTGACGCAATTTGGATCAATAATGGTCTGCTGTTAGAACCCATGTTGAATGTACATTATGATGTGTTTATTATAAACTAAAGGTGACCCCTCCGTATCATATTGGAAGACAGAACATGAAGTTCCGCCATATATTTTGTTGTCTTTTCTGAAAAGGTGGTTTTTAAACTAAATTAAATTATATAACAGTGAAGGTATTTTTAAAATGTCCATCTTGGAGATGATTCTGTTGAAATAATTCAATTTATAAGAGTGCAGTTTTATTCGTTTTATTCTTTCTTCATTAGTCAAAGTGTTAACATTACTGTATTGCTGATGTTCTTCTTTCAATGAATGAACCGCTGTAGTTGCAGACAACAATGAAGAGTTGCTGTTGCAGATAATAATGAACAGTTGTAGTTAAAGACACTAATGAACAGCTGCAGTTGCAGACAATAATGAGCTGCTGTAGTTGCAGAAAATAATGAACAGTTGCAGTTGCAGACAATAATGAACAGCTGCAGTTGCAGACAGTAATGAACAGCTGCAGTTGCAGATACTAATGAACATATGTAGTTGCAGACAATAATGAACACATGCAGTTGCAAACAATAGTGAACAGTTGCATTTGCAGACAACAATGAACAGTTGCAGACAATAATGAACAGCTGCAGTTCCAGACGATAATGAACAGCAGTACTTGCAGAATATAATGAACAGCTGCAGTTGCAGACAATAATAAAAAGCTGCAGTTGCAATTATGAACAGCAGTAGTTGCACATAATTATGAACAGCTGTTGTTTCTGACAATAATGAACAGCTGTTATTGCATACAATAATAAAAAGCTGTAGTTCAAACAATGCAGATGGCAGACTGAAACCTGCAGAAGAAATTAGAGACGTGGCATATTCCTCTCATTAGTAGCTTTGTCTGCGAGTTAGTGTACATCCGAGTAGGTTAGCAGAAGTGTATTTTCTTGGAAGATTTGAAACCATTCATGCAGCACTTTAACTGCCTGATTTGCCGACTGCAGACTGCACCTGAGTGGGATTAGGAAATGGAAATAACATGCAGTTTCAGTTTTAGTGTTCATCTGTTTATGTAGTTAAATGTTTATTTATATTGCAGTATTTTCCTTACGTTTTGTATTCATTTATACATTGATTGATTGATTGACTGCTTGATTGATTGACTGACTGACTGACTGACTGACTGACTGACTGACTGTCTGATTGCCTGACTGATTCATTCATTCATTCATTCTTTAATTAATTAATTCATGTATTGTATTATTATTCATTATTTATTCTTTAACTATTTTAATCATTCATTTATGTAAGACATTGTAATTATGTTTATATTAATCATATACTTATTATTATCAGATTTCATCATATTTCAAAAACGTTTATTTTATATATTTTTTTAAACCAGCTGTCGGCAGTTACCTCCATTCCTGAATACTCAAGTCTCACGTCCAATACATCCGCAATCTTTCTTCAAAGATCCTTAATTGATTTTACTCGTTTGGCTTACGATCACAGGCGATAAGCGGTCTTTTATCAAGATATAAACTGCATACTTGTTGTATGTTTCACGTTGTAGTTCATCTTGTATATTTCACATCGCAATTTCACGTTGTAATACAGGTATACCTCCTCCGGTATGGTTCACGTTGTAGTACAGGTATAACACCTGTAATAATTATGTTTCGCGTTGTAATACAGGTACAACACCGGTAGATGATTTACGTCATAATAAAATTATAATGCATTATGCTTCACATTAATATATAACAGCTGTAATAATTATGTTTCGCGTTGTAATACAGGTACAGTATCTGTTGAATGATTTACGTCATAATAAAATTACAACTGATTATGCTTCACATTAATATACAGGTATAACACCTGTAATATTTATGTTTCGCGTTGTAATCTGTTGATGAATTACGTCGTAATAACATTACAACACCTGTAATATATTACACATTAATATACAGGTATAACACTTAAAGTTTGTTTCACGCTGTAATGAATAAGTAACATTTCGTAGAAATATATACCTGGTCATTGTGTTCATCTATCCAGATGAATCTGAGGAAAACTAAATTAACCAGCTGACTAGGACATTCTTGTAATACATGGATACAAGTTTAGTGCTTATAAATACTAATGATCTTATACATTTACTTTTTATCTGTATGACTACATAACAGTCAAGTATTGACATAGGCAAATATAGGAACATCGCTTATATAGAAATAGTTGATAACATTGTATCTCCAGTATCTGACATAGAATATTATATGAATGTTACTTGTAGAGTAATAGTTGCAAACATCGACACAAGGAAAGAATAGGAAGCCGCGTGGCAGCTAGTGATGTATCTCGAATATCTGCCATACAAACTGTATAAAGATGTCTTGTAGAGGAATATATGCATAGAGACAAGGAAAGAGTAGGAAGCCGCGTGGCAGCTAGTGATGTATCTCGAATATCTGCCATACAAACTGTATAAAGATGGCTTGTAGAGGAATATATCCAATCATAGAGACAAGGAAAGAGTAGGAAGCCGCGTGGCAGCTAGTAATGTATCTCGAATATCTGCCATACAAACTGTATAAAGATTGCTTGAACGAGGAATAGTTGCAATCATTCAAAGCAAGAGGTGGTCTTCTTATTTAGATGGATGCTTACCATGTTATTTGAAGAAGAAAACTATTGTAATTAATGAACGTAATAAAGTGTTTGTTGTGAACGTCAGGTGGTTTAACACTTAGGCCTTCTTGGTACAACAGATACTTATTTTTTAAATTTCATAACCTTAGAATTACAAGGTTCTAACTTAATAGGTTTTATGTACAAGATAGAACCATGTATTTCTAGAGACACGATTTGTCTAAACAACCTAAACCAAAATTGGTAGGCTAACCATAAACCATTTTATTATATGTTGTATATGGTAGTTAATGTACACCAACAATGTACTGGTTTTGTTTGGCTCATGGCCATGTTCTAAAGTTGCTTAATGAATCTTGAATTGGATTATTCAGTATAATACGTCATTTAACAGTGTTCAGTATAAGACATCAGTGAACTAGAAAAATGGCATACCTTGTATGACCGATTAGGACATATGTACATTTACTATTTTGTCATATTGTCTGACGTTTCCTATTAAAAACTGTTAAATGCATTCACATATTTAAAAAAATCTACCATTGAACTGTTGTTATGTCTATCACTCACATCTGTTTTGGGTGTTCAAATGGAGTGGTGATCATAGATATACAAACATTTACACAAACATGCTTGGATCTCCAAATATGTTTCGCTCGCTGTCATGCGATATGGGGAACGCCATCAATAGTTTAACATTTGGACCTCGAGATATTTGCTGCGCATTGAGTCACAACCAGAATGATTTGGTCATTAGGCTGGTATTGTGCGTTCTATCAAGTCATGACTAGATTGAAACCGAGCCAGTCCCCCGACATTTGATCCACGTCCCTTCACGCAAGGACAATATGGAGATATTTACTCTCTTGGTACTGTTTTACCTTTGAGGACTTGCTTGGTCACCTATCAGTGTCCGATATTCTACTCAACAAATTGGTAGTACTTGAGAAACAAAGTCTTCAGCCATGTTTTATATTTACTTGTACTCTGTTAAATTTGGTATTATTAACACTGATATAGGTGATCCTTGTTGTCACCTGTAATATGTTCCCTTGGTGTCCATTGTACAGAGAACGTACATTGTTTTGTGTGTTTAAAATTAAACACAACAATTTAAAACATAGCTAAATAAATGGTCTATTTGGTGCGTGATTTACAACACTTACATAATATTATAAATTATTATGGTTTTTGGCTGATCTAAATTATACTTAAGTTTGAAGAAAAGCATAAATTAATATGACTAAAGGATTTTACATGATATTTTAATCACTATTCTGATTACCATTAAATGACGTATAGTTTGTTTGTTAGGAACTTGAAAACGTATTAGCGTGTACGATACATTCAATATTGAGAAAAAGTACGAGTTTTTATGTTAATTTAAACTATTAATAACGGCGCAAACTTCAATGCAAATATGTATAAAATCAATGGTTTGTTATTTTATTGATTGTAGTTGATTATGCTTTTAGATACCTTTCTTCGACTCTTAGATACCTTCCTTCGACTCTTGCTCAATGACTCAATTTTAGATCTGTTTCTTTTTCTCTTTTTTTTCTTGTTTCTATTTTCATTCTTTTTTAAAATTGTTTTATTTGCGGGGAGGGTTTTTTTCTCGGGCTTTTTCACAGACATTGCTTCATTTCATACAAAGAGACTTTGATGAAGGGAACTTTTCAGTCTCTTTGAACATGAATGGCATTAAGACTAAAATCTTTAGCTGTATTTTATAGGCTACTGCTGCCAAAAGAATCCTTTAACGATATTTCATTTGTTAATGATATCCCAGATGTTGTGACCATCATACAACTTACTAACTCAGATCTGATCTAACCATCTGAGTTTGTGACAACATGGACATGTATAAAATATATATGCTTTTCATTGCTTAATAACATGTGACTCTTATTTTTCAGATATTTATTTTATCACCTGAAGAAAACAAAACAAACAATACATACATGACAACTCATATTTTCTGTATCATTATATAACTCTAGTAATCATACTGCGTCTAATACATCATACTCGACTAATCAACGCCAACATGACATTGGAGTTCATTCAACATGCCTCATGTTAACAGCTATATATTTATATTAGTGTGTTCACAACCAGAAGAACATCCGACGTAGCGTTCTTGAGACATGTTCCATCCATCCGCCATTTTCCTTTCCATTTTATCTGTGTGTACATAACAAAAAGGTTTACACATAATGAGAGATAAATCCGATGATCACTTTTCTGTGATGTATGAAATGCATAGGCCTAGGAATTAGAGAGAAAAAGACACATACGACTGTTATCCCAATAATATTGTCCTTGTTAATATATCCATCCAGGTTTGTCTTTCGCGTATTGCCCACTTGTAAAAAAATAAATATGGGCACGACACCATTTTTAAAATCCTTCTAAAGGATCTACAACATAGATATTCGTATGCTAAAACATGCATAACAACATCAATATAATTAAACTAAAAGAATTAGGCTTTATGACAAAGACCAAACCGGACGATAACATAGCAACGTTAATGGTTGACTTGATGACATAAGCTAAACCAGACTTTAATAACAATGACAGTGGAGTTAACGCAAGAGATTCTGACTCTTGACGCTGATTATATCTAACGATAAAAGAATAGCAACGTTAGTGATGCTAAACCAACAGAACTAAACCGGAAGCCATCTTCACTAGCCAGGTGTCTGAATCCCTTGATCAATTCAGAAGCAAAGTCTTTGGTCTCATTCTCTTCTGCCACTTATATTCTTCACGTGGAAAGAATCAAATTTTCATATTAATCATGGACGAATAGTTTGTGTCCGGATTGTAATACAAATGTTACCATTAGACTATTTATGAGTCCTTCAATTACCTGTATTTGACGTGTGTTTGGAGAACTTGGTGGTAAACAGACACTTGGCTAGAGGAGTGGCAAGTAGTTAGCTTTTGATGACAATTCGCTGTTAATGTAGGAAAATAAAATCTTCATACCTTTGTTTTCTTTTTAGGTTTCTTTCGCAAACTAGTGTTCCTCTTGTACTGCTTTTATAATAATATTATAGAGACATTAATTCGCCTTAATATGTACTAAAGTCATGCATAGACCATAACAGTTTCCAAAGGATTCTAATAACTGTCAGTCAAACATCATGAAAAATAGTATTTGTTTAAATTCAGACCCTGAAACGTCATTATAAGATTACAGTGGTTAATATGGGGAAAGGGTCTTCTTAAATATATAAACATTACATATATACTTTTTATATATCTACTGGTTGTTGGTTTTTGATCATCTTGGGGTAAATAAACAAAGTCTTCTTGGTTTTAAAATAACAAACTATATCTTTCACATTTCAATGATGCAAATAAGAAAATATACAACACATTTGGCTTGCTGTGTTTTCAACCGTATACCGCCACGTGACACCACGTACATTCTCCGTGACCTTGAACTCTTCTGTGGAACATGACCCAAGGACATGAACCCTCCCAAACCAGATGTGATGATGCAGTGATTAACATTTGCAACCTCTTCATTGTAGAGTCGATGGTTGTGGAGTCCACCGTTTAATACCACTTCTTCGCATTTAATACCTGACAAATACTCCGAGGAAGGCCTGGTAAGCACTAACGCAGGTGGAGAGGTCTCATATTTAACCCCTGTCCTGCTGCTGCTGCTGCCCAAAACCAGTCTTTCCACGTAGAAGCAAAACATAATCTTAATTATAAACAAACAAACAAATATATAAGTAAACTAAAACATTTTGAAGAAAACAATTAAAATTGATTTTTACTAATGTATATTTTCGTTTATTGTTTTTCGAAAGAACTGCGAAAATTAGACAATAAACTGATAACTTATACCGTATTTATCACAGTAGATGCCACATCAAAACAAAGAAATATGGAAGTTATAGCAAAAAATGCTACTTGTTCTCAAAATGAAAAAAATATATATTTCCTTCATTTTATTGAAATATTCTTTGGACTCCTTTTTGTATAGGGACAGATATCTTAAAACACGTTTGTTTTTATTTGGAATGCATCAAAACATTTCAGGTATGTCTCTGTGAGTTTTTTTAGGGTGCGAGGGTGGTTGTAATGTTCACAGCAATGACACAACAATTAAGAGAAACCACATTCAGTTTACAGACTATATGATACTGACAGTATTATTTTAATAATTACTGGAACATTTCGTCACTGTTTATACCCAGAAACTTAAACACCAATCGTCGTTTTGTGTAACAATATATCATGTTTATAAAATAGGAGAGGTGATATGTTTTCAAAATATATTGGCCTTGTCATGGAAAGTTTAAGTTTCAAATACTCACCAACTTTGCCTTTGACTTCACTTGAGCATAAATATGACTTTGAACATGGTAACAATTATATCGTCCAGATAGCCGTTTGGAATATGAACATCGTTTTGAGAACAAGGTAAATGCACTGTAACAAGTACTATATATTTCACTGGATCGCATTAAACAGACTGATGACTGTTTGTCGTTGGAGTACTTGTGAAGATGACTTGCATAGCCAACTGGATGATCTTTGAAGAGAACTGCAGCATTATGAAAAAAACTACCTGAAAACGCACAGCACTTAGATGGTCCTGAATGGAATATAGGCCATTTCCGTCTACTGGGATAAATACGGTATTACATAATGTGGAAAAAAATTAAAGAATCTGGTAATTTATATGATAAATTGAATATTCGGAAATGCTTACTAAAAATGTCTTTCCTTTTTGATATGTATGCATTACCAATTCGTTGTAATTTTCAAAAGCTTATTGTCATAGAACAATAAATGTTTTGGTCTTGTGGTAAAATGCTTTAATAATAAAAGTGTTTTACTCTTTGTTTTGGAGACATTTAATCTAAAGTGCATATGAAATGAAGCAGTAAGACAGGATAGGGGTTTAAATATATTTGCTTTTAACTTGTTTCTTAATATTATTTAAATCTAAATGCCTGGTCTGTCTTTTTAACGTGCTTGTATTAATTGTATATATTTTAATGGCAACAAATAATGATGATGTTATATTCAGTTAAATCTTTACTGTTTTGTAATCTGCTTAATGAATCTGTTCCGTTAGTTGCTGTTACAATTTTGATCGCATGTGTTGTTTGCTGTTAGTAACCAACGAGTCTACGTTATTATAGTAAAACGTTGCATGTAATGCCTACGATATAATGCATGTTTAATGGGTTATGCCTGATGTGGTTTGATGTTGTACATTTGGCTCTGTTTTGTATAATATTTTGAATTATTAATATTTTGATTTTATTTGATAATAATATCAAAATTATTAAGATGGACTGAATATTTTTGGAAACATTTTTAAATTAAAAAAGTCAAACTGAACATTTGTACTAAATATAATTTCAGTTTACAAAATTTGGGTTCAGCGAGACATTGAGGTTTTGAATTCAACGAGACATTGAGGTCTTGAATTCTTTGAAATATTTAACAATAAAAATAATTCAGTAGTTTGACTATATTATTGTATGTGAATAATAATTTTTGTTGACTAAATCTTTATAACCATCAAACCACTCATCCATATCCCATGTTTTAATAATTTTCTTTTTACTGACAGCATGTATATTTATTTCACTCACAACTTACAAGGTCTAACAGACATTAACCGATTCTAACTAATTGTTTGCCACTCAAACTGAGCATGCATGCAGCCATTAACTGACTTCATTAATACCATAAACAACTCCACACAACGACCGTATCGACTTCACCGGTCTTTTCAGCACTACACTACTCTCAGCGCATCCCTGTCGGCACGAGAATGTTTTTGTCACACTCAGCGTTATTTTGCACGTCCTGTGGCGCCTGCTGCACTTCCGTTTCTTGTGTTCAGGCGTTACAGGTATGCCTGGATCACATTAGGGGCATGGGTAGACAGGATGTAGATGGCGCACCTTCACGTCTGCATTTGTCACGTTATGACGTCATCACCTGTGCATTTCGAAAAAACGAAGGATTTTACATTCTTTAAACCCCATATTTGCTCTTTTTCGCAGCTGTTTGGTGGAAATTCAGACAAAAATACACAAAGGACACATTTCCTGAACTCTCCATTCGTTGCTAGATTTGTGCGGTTCCACCCTGTTGAATGGCATGGCAAAATAAGCATGCGTGTTGGGCTTCTAGGATGTCCTTTCACCGGTAAGTAGCAATAAGTGCTCACTGACGAGCAGTTTTACAAAACTCGCCAAGTCCAAAATCTGTATAAATGAAAAGAACAAAATAAACTGAATATTACTGCCAAGATTTGAAATTTTCCTCTGAATTATATCAACTATATAAAGACACTTCATCCGTTGTTGGATAAATAGAGTCCATAAGATGTGTAATGTATTTATTCCATTTTTTTTTTCTTGGGCAGAGAGTTTTGTAGAGCTCCTTTTCAACTGTTTCATTTGAGAAGTTTGAATTTTAGTAGTTTACATTTTTGCATTTGCTGAAAGTCCTGTGTTATAGGGTGATTCACTACAGTCACTCTCTAATCCACAGTTATTACATCATTATCCCATTCACCTCTTTCAACACACCCACCAGAAATGGATTACAAATAGAAACTTGTCTAGCAATGCTATTGTTATTATCCCTTCGCATCCTCATCCCCTCCCTCATCTCACATCCCAGCACATCCTGGTCTTAAAATATAATTATTACAGTTAACAAGACATGTTGTGAGAAAGATAATCTGAATTTAGATATTGTTATTAAAACAAAATTACAGTCTGAATTTACGTTTAAAATTTGAAGTCTTAAATTATTAGAAACGGCATACAAACTGCATGCAGGAGATGATACTTTAAACATAAGAATAAAATGATTGGCTACTAAGGAAAATACTCTGTAAAGAATTACGGCTATGATTTTTTTTTTTTTTTTTTTTTTAAATGAGTCTTAAAAATAATGAAAACATTTTAATGTTTCACGTGTGTGACATTCAGATTGCCATGCTACTAAATGACATATGTTAATTATATAATGTACATAATTAGTGCCAAAATACAGCGTTAGACCGTGAGAATTTTGAAACCTGCTCACATCCAGATCGTTCGGGCAATGTCTTGAGACAAGGGCACTGGGTCGGGGGTGGGGTGGGAGGAAGGAAGACAGGTAGGCAGAAGTACAGGGTTAGTGAACTTTATTCCACTATGTCCGTAATTCAACGGCATAGGAGGTACAATAAAATATTATATACATAGATAAAATGACAAGCTGGCAGAGAAAGTATACAGTCAGCTAATAATGTACAAAATATGATTAAGTTGATATTAGTTAACATAAATTATATAAATAAAGTTAAGAAATCGTAAAA
>JAULBS010097548.1:0-31930 GCA_032355785.1 Symmetromphalus regularis | reverse complement strand
AAAACAAAATGCAATAAACAGATTTCAAATATCTTTATCCATTAATTTTTTATAGAGGTTTAAGTAACACTGTAACTAAAAGCATCATTCTTCACAAATCAGCCCTAATAAGCAGTTTCACTATTCTGGGTTGGAATCGCTTGTAGAAAAATAGCTAATAAACTATTTTAGAGAGTGAATTAGTGCTTAATATGTTGGATTTGTGTAGAAGAAAACCTGCACAACCCAAGATGCATGTAATCTTAAAACAAAATAATTTGGAATTTTGTGACCTTTTTAGGCTGTTCATGGAAAGCATGTTTTGCGACATGTTCGTTTTTCTCATGCATGGTCACAAATGGTACAAGTTTCAGTCACCTTAAGTGCCAGTGAAACACAAATGATACATGTTTCAGTCACCTTAAGTGCCAGTGAAACACAAATGATACAAGTTTCAAACACCTTAACCCTTTGAATTCTTAGCTCCTTTTATGGTCAGTCCACTCACCCCGAGCTCCTGGGTGAAAATCACCAAAAAATATAGTATAATAATATTATTTGTTTGCTTTTCGGTGTCAGTAAATCTTTTATTTCTTTATTTTTATCCTTGCCTTTCAAACAGGATGATGACGCACACAACTATGTTCTCTACTAGCAACAAGAATGTCTTGTCCTGAACAATTTCCAAAACTGCATTTGTTACCATAACTATTATCTCCACTGCCATAGCACCTTTTGCCCCAACTGGCAACTGCCCTGTCGTTAGAACATAGTACATTGTTGTTATTTTTATTATCGCTATATATATCTATTTCTGACTTAAAATTACTTTCATTACCGTATGTGTTGTTACCGATTTCTTCATCGTCTGAACTGAGTACCTCTAGGGTATTTGCAGATTAAGTCCCAGTGAAACACAAATGATACAAGTTTCAGTCATGTTAAGTCCCAATGAAACTCAAATGATATAAGTTTCAGTAATGTTGAGTCCCAGTGAAAGAAAAATGATACAAGTGTTAATCTAATTAAATGCTTTGTCAATGATTTCTTTGACTTCTCTCTGGTGCACTTCTCCTATACCAGTAGCACTTGTTGCCAACACGTCACGGCCTACATACCTCAGCTGAAAGCAGACAAACATAGTAAGACATTGGTTCTATTTATTTGACACTATAATGTATGTTCAGCTATTACAGGCATTTAAAATAAAAACTGCATATTACTCACAATTTTATGCCTAAAATAGCAATTTAAAGAAAATGTTTGTCATACTATTTAATATGAACAATTTAAAAGATATATAATTATGTACTAGTTAGGTTTTATCATTGTTTCAAATAACAAAAGTCCTGCCATACAATTTTATTGTTTTACAGTAAATAAACAATTTCAAATAGAAGTGTCATAAAAGCATCCACCTATTTTATTTTTTTAATCTCTGTGCCACATTTATAAATAGATGTTTTTAACGATAAAAAACAAACTTGTTTTAGGTACTATGTCTATAACACCTGAGACATGTTTCAGAATTAAAATACCTTCATAAATATAACACTCTATCTTCAGCTAGTATAATAGTTTTCTTAACAAGCATGAAAACAAAAACATGTTTGAGACTGAAGTTAATTCATACCTTGCATCCAACAACATTTTCAAATCTTGGTGACACGAATGTCCATGGTCCCATGTTTCTATGTTCTTCCTGACACCATATAAATTCTGAAGAAAAAAAACGGAATTTAAATTGGTAGGCTTAGTTTCCAATGACACAATCTGTATTGCCACTAACAGATATGTACAGGGATGAGGGGGTGTTTGGGCATCAAACCTACCTTATTCAAATGTTTTTTGAGATTTTTTCAATGTATTATATCCAGGTTCTTGAGGTAAAATGATATTTTATACATTATGGACCCACACTCCTCTGCAAACATTTGTGCAAAAACCAACTTGTTGGGTAAATTACCTATCTATCAGGGTATTTATTAAGCCCTTGGTACTTCACAAATCTTTCTATGTGACTTCATTTCTATATTTTTACCACTGTTTTTTTTTCTCCAATTTTTGTTTATATCCAAATAAGCATACTGTTCAAGAAATGCAATTCAGCAGTCCAATACCAGACACAATGTAAAAATCTATATTCTTAACAGAGAAATGAACCAAATATATTACCATTGGCTTTTGAGTATTTTCTCAATTCTGATCTAATTTCCTCCACTGGAAAAGGACACAGACTCTAAAAATAGAAAAAAAAACATAATGGTTTGTTTCCATTCAAAAAGGATATAAGAATTAAAAATAGATGAACATTTTCTATTTTTATGAAAGTCAAACATAATAAGCAATTAAATAACCTTTAATGGAAACAAATAAGAAATTTATCAGATTCTTCATAAAAATCTACCAGAAAGATGTCTTCAAAAATGCATACTGGGTTCCCACATCAATGAAATAAGTATTTTCAAGGTTTTTCAAGTGTTATTTTACTGTTTCTCTATTTTCATGCAGTTTCCAGAATAAGAAAATCATCTGATTTTCGACATTTTGCAGGATGTATTTGAATATAACATACCACTAAACAAACAAACAAAAATATTACTTGTTAACACTACCTCAAGTCTAATGAAAGCCACATTGTTTATTCCTCTTGCCTCTCTCTCTTTTATCAAGGTGTAGTAGTGTTTGCCAGAACAGAATGCAACACGAGTGACAGCATTGGGGTTAATGTTCGTGTCACTAAGAACAGGTTGGAATGTCGTCCCTGGAGCCATATCAGCTAAAGTGGACGTAGCAGCTGGAAGTCGTAACAATGTCTTTGGTGCGACAACAACCAATGGCTTTCTGAAGTTTCTAATCATCTGGAAAGAAGAAAGATATTTATGTGTTGTTAGTTATCACTTTAAAAAAAAAAAACCTTAGTTATAAAAACTCAGTTTTTTTTGTTCAATCATGCACTGTAATTTTAAAAACATTGTAAAAGTTAAATCCCATGATGCATTAAAAAAAGGTGTTTCAAGGGAGTGGGCTGAAAAAACATTGATTAGGAGGAAATGTTTTTTTTTACCATCAATAGAAAAAATATTTTTAAAAAGTGTAATCTTTATTGAAATATTGAATGAAAAGTTTCGGATCATCTAGAAAGATTACGGTTGGCTGTTTCTCTAGGTTGTTTTAAAGTTTAAAAACCAAATCAAAGTATCATTTTTTTTTAGTTTTCAACGTATTTATTTTTAGAATTACCTTACAAATTATTTAAACTTATTTATTATTTATTTAATGACCCCCACTTTCAGCACAAAAGCAAGCATTAGTTATTGACAGTGAAATTGTACAATCATATATCAAACATATATATCAGTGTTATTGGTAGGAACTGTAAACAAAACAAGGAATCCAGCATAAAACTGCAAGTTCCCACCTGTTTACGTAGCAGATGAAAGTACTGTGCTGGTGTAGTTGGGAATGCCACTTGAAAGTTTACATCATCACCATCAATGCCATATTCTTTACTGTCAGTCAGCTGAAACAAACAAAAATAACTTACAAGCAGCGGAAATTAAAAATATGTTTATTGGCCTGGTGGACTAGGATCCTACAAGTGTTACGAATTCTCAAGAAGTATTGTCACCCTGTTAATGGTTTGAACCATTTCACTGACAGATATGAAGATAGTGTCAATCTTGGTTAAATAAATTGGTTTAATTGAAAACTCTGTCAGACAGCATCTCAAATAGTATGAATGCATAATAATACAAGACAGGAATACAGTGTTTCTAACAGCCAGGTGAACAAGTGCCATTTAAACTGTTCTCACCCCTACCAATTCCTATTTGTAGTTTACTCCTGTTCACTTATTAATAACTACCATCATCCTACAAAAACTTTCTTTCAAACATTAACATTTTAATAAACAACATAATCTAATGAAATGATGTAATTATTATACTTTGATTTTTGAAGAACCAATTTTAAAATGCACTTCACTATGACAAAACCTACATACACAATGTTAAGTTTGTTTGGAATAAGTAAAGGCACACTAGAGCATGTACATGCTTATTATAGGTGACTCATAGTATTTCAAACACTCACTATGAACAATAAGAAGCAAATAATGATATATCAGGTCAGTAGGTACCTGAAGGAATCTCTCCATCCTGCAAGATGAATGCTCTGGTCCAGCTCCATCAATGCCATGAGGTAACACCAAAACAAGTGCACTCTGTAGCAACCACTTGCCTGTAACACAAGATCAACATTAATTAAACAAACTATCACCGTTTCTAAGGTGTCCTGTACAGTAATCAGTTGAGGTGGGGTTGGGGGATAACCAGGACATAACACAGAAGATCAGGATTTGAACTGTACAGAAACAAATATTGAAAAAGCATCATATTAGGTGCACCTTTCCAAAATGAAAGAGATATTTTGTTGATATTATGAATGTTAACTTTTTTATATATAAAATCATACTGCTTACACATCAAAGATGAGGTATCATTTTAACGTGTACAATTTCTTTAATATAGTCCTCTGAAAGGTTTAGATCTAACACGTGTATTCTTGAAGTTAACAAACAGCAATCTTACTTTCTCCACATGAGAAGAAGGTGTCAATCATAATCTGTGCTCCGTTAAAGAAGTCTCCAAACTGAGCCTCCCAGATAGGCAGAATGTTTGGGCTCTCAATGCTGAATCCGTACTCAAATCCAAGAATAGCCTCTTCTGACAGCACACTGTTTGCAACCTGCACAAAACAAAGTTACAGACTTTCTCATTTCAAATGCCGTCAGCCAGCCCTTAACAGTCACGAAACTGGTCATAGACCAAATAATTGTTATGTATAAGTATTTTGCTTGAGAGTTTTACAACTAGAGCTATACCCTTTTATAAACAGCAGGAGAGAATAGGAGAGAATACAGAATATGGGAAAAAAAAGAAATGCAAAATGTTCCAATAATTTAAAACTGAGAAGAGGTTAGTGCATGATTTGTTTAGATAGGAACGTACAGTTTCTGTCAATGCCATTACGAATCCCCTCAGTCTCCAATCAGTTTTAAAATAATCACTTGAAATGTTAAAGTTTGAACCCTTAGTTAATTTAATATAATCATGTTAAGCCTTATACAAGAGTGTGTTGATTAAAACTACCAAACCTAATAGCAAGAACCTTCTGATTTTGTATAGTCATCCCTTGAGTGATTGGCCCATCCCGACCATAATACAAGTGCCAACATAGACTGAGAATTAGTTTAAAGAAGATCTTGTTAATAGACAGACAGATGGACTACATATAAGGCTCAATTTTTCATCAAATTCTATCAGAATCCATTTGGATTCTCACCACTATATATCACAGGAATTCATAAGATTCAAATGTTTTCAGTCATAAATTAATTCATTCAGAATTTGATGCTAATAAATAATATAACTAATATATGGACAAGGACATTATATTTTTTCACAGTGTTGTCTGATGTATATCAGCTGAATTAAAAATAATTATAAACAAACAAATGCTTGAAGATGTAATTTATGGCAATTTAAATGGATTGCTATGATTTTCATTTGCTGGAATATTACAGGAACTAGATTTTTGGATTCCCTTTAAAAAATGAGTCTTGCATGTCAGTTGTTTATACTAAAAGATGATTACCTCCAGAAATCCTGTTTGGTTCTCCATCATGTGGTTAAAAGGTATAGCTATTTCATCATTCTCCTGGTGGACAAACATTGCATGGCGATGACTGAATGTCGCTCTGCCAACATCTTGACCACTGATCCGCACCTGAAAGCCTATACAAACAATATGTGAAAACCAATACAACAAATCATATCATTTTATAACTTTAAATCTAGGCAATATGTTAAACCCAATACAACAAATCGTATCATTTTATAATTTTAAATCTAGGCAATATGTTAACCATATTTAACAAGTATATAAGAAGCACATAAAAGTCATAGCAACCATCATCTAACACAGTGATATGTACAAATGTTTAATGTGAATGCAAGCAGCTGGTTGTGAGCCTACCTTGGTAAAGAAGTGATCCAATGGCCAGTGCCTCCCCAGTTGCCCAGTCAAGATCTGTACCCTCTATCAGTCTTTGCTGGCGTCTTTCTATGTGAGTTTTCTGGATGGTTGGATGCACTTTCTGAAAATGTTCTCTTAATGTTATTAACAATACTTACTAAACAATGTAACAGTCAAGCATATTACTGTAACAGATTTTAACTTAGAATTACACGTTATAATGTTTTTATAATAATATTCGTATTAGCAAATCCACACATTGTGTTATTTTAAAATTCCTTTTCTCACATGTTTTGTTTTACAATAAATATTCAAAGGTAGTGTGACACAGATTTTTATTGCTTTGACTGTTAAAATCCATGCTGTAATAGAGTTTACCAGACAAGCAAAAAACTACAAATAGGATGGAACAAAATGCCACCATAATTAGATACACTGCATCCCATGGAACACATAACAATATGAAAAATGTTTTGGTTATATAATCAGCACAGTCATGAATAAACAATAAGTAGTAGTATGATCGGGTGGAGGGTGTACTGGGACTTTTTAGTACCATATATTTTTGTTATTTATTCAATATAAAATAAAGACTGTCACAGAATATTTTTTTTTCTAATGTAAAACCTATTTTCTGCAATTTTGAGTAAATTTGTGACCTTTAGATTTTAGGTTGGGACCACTAGAAAAGAAGCAGATGAGTTCCATAGATCCAGGTTTAGAAATACTGTATATAACATCTAACAAGAAGGCTGCAAGTAGACTGTATAATAAATAAACACAATACCCAGTCTTGAGGCTTCTCCACTGACTTGGCTCCGACAAATTTGAGAACATCCACCGACATGCCAGTATCCCACACTGATATGTGATCTGAGGCTTGAACCAGCCCACTCCACTGCTTCTGAAGGTGATGTGGCTATTTAGAACAAAAAACAAATATAGCAGGGTACAAATTTAACCTGGTCATTATAAACACAGGCTGATTAAAATTTGAAGAAACTACACACAGTCAGCTATGTTTCAAGCTAATCATATGTAAAATCATAATATCCTTTTTAATGCCAATTTTGTTGTTATAATGCATTTTGTTATGGTGACATTATCCACAGAATATATACCTAAAATGAACTCTCTCTAAACCCATAATAGATTGTGGATTATATATAGTGTTAGAGTAGAGAGAGATATGTTAAGTTTTGTTAAAAACAACATGGTTTTTCTACTGTTCATGTTATCAAAGTAGTATTATCAACAATTACTTTTAAATCTTTTATACATGTACTGTTGGTATTGTCCTTTGCTATCATTAAAACTGCAGTCTCTTCTCCACATCTTATAACATCTTTAATAAAAAAAACACCCTAACTTTTTAAAATTGGACATTTTACATAGGCACAGCTGGGAGTAATTCAGAAAGTAAAATGGTCAAACCAATTCATTTGTATGTGAACTAGATAAGACAAACAGTTGATGGAAAAAGAAGAAAACAAGGAAAATATATTCTAAATACTAAAAATATTCAATAAACTGCAAGTTATATATATCGGAGTCTTATATTTAACCTTCTCGACAACGTCATGAGTACTGAAAGCGACATATCTCAACAATTGAACTGCCCCTTTAAAATTAGTATTTCCTGTTACTCAAATGCATTATGGGAGAAAATTATGCAATACCTGTATACAAAGAATGTTCCCAATTACAAATGGCCGATTTTTGAAGTGTTAGAACTCCTTTATCGATTGAAATGTTTGTTGTAAATATGGGTATTTTTCATGAACTTTTTCGTAATGTTACGAGCAATGGCTGCAGAGTGCTATGCAGAGATTTAGAAGAGCTAATTGGGAATAAATATTATTTTGGGGTTTACTGAAGGTGAGGATTTTGATTCTGAATATTGGGAGCGAATAGCAAGAGAATTTACAAATAAATGTTTTGAATGACACCGAATGTGAGGGCGAGAATATCATTTTGAATGTGAGCGATCCGACCCTAAATAAGAATTACCAAGCATAGTTTACAGGTTTTTTGTCTGTTTGTTTTTACACATCTCAAGATCGCAAATCATGCACTTACAAAAAAGTCCTTCAAAACCAAAAAATAATATTAATTTGTTCACTCCTTTATATTATTTTATTGTTTTGTTAAGTTTTAAAGTCAAAATATTTTATCTAAATGAGATGCCTCTCAAACTTATTTTTCTCAAAATTAATCAAAAGAATTCAGTAGTCTAAAGGTTAAGTACTTTACTAAAGTGTTACCTGTGGAACATATGTGTCAATCCTTTTCAGATCTTCAGACAGCGAATTATTCCAGTCTTGTACAGCTTTGTCAAGATCTGACTTGGAACTCAGGCCTTCTGACTGACCAGTGAATAAAAAACACTTCCGAGTATATGCATTTTAAATGGGTGGATGGATGGATGGATGGATGGATGGACGGAAAAAAAAACACTGCTGACTAAATATATGAACAAACTTAATTACAAAAACAAATATTATAGCAATTGTACAATTGTCAACAAAATATATTTATGACTGAAACAGCTTTTCAAACACCACAAATACACAACAGAGAAACAATGACATTTTTGACATCTCATATATAGATAAAATAAAAACAAAAAAAGAAATGTATTTCCCTTTCCTTAGGTACTTAGTACCGATCAACCTTAAAACTCAGTAATATAATTCCAGTGACATATAAGTACATGTACTTATTTTGTCTGTGTTCAATTTTAGGGTGGAAAATTGAAGAATAATAATTTCCTGTTTATGACCAAGTGAGACCTACAGTGTGCCATGAATAAATAATTGAGAAGACCATCAAACTGGTATGCTACAGAAGAGCCCTGCATAAAGTTAGTACAGTTACCTTTTTAGCTATTACCAGAGAAAACAAACTTATTTAAACATTAAGCACTGTTTCTTTCTCTTTGAAGAACTTACCACAATCTTGTCTGCATATACATCCGGAATGCTTCTTCTTGTGTTGATTGCTTGGTACATGAGTGGCTGGGTAAACGAGGGATCATCCAGCTCATTGTGGCCCCACTTGCGGAAACAAACCAGATCAATAAGCACGTCTTTACGAAATGTCTGCTGATATTTCATAGCCAATGCTGCAGCTTTTACAACTTCCTGTAAAATAAATGTTAAATTCATAATAATACCTAAAAGAAGGCATATTGTATACTGAGTTCTAGAAATGTACACAGATTGGGCAAATCCAAACTGATACCACTGTCAGTGTGAGGATTTTGAGGGACCACTCTGTGAAAGTTTTTTTATTTGATCTTAGAAATGATCTAAGCATATTTCATGACAATATATCACTTCATTTCAGTTGATTTCATTATATAAATTAACAATTGGTTAAAGGAAAAAGGGCACTGCAATCCCCATCTTCAACCCCAACAATATCTAACCCCTTCTAGTGCATCTAATTACCTCAGGATAATCAGCGTTCACACGAATAACTGGGTATGCATTTACTTTGGCTATATCACTGCTGTACCGAGAAGATCTGTAAATACATAATATGATAAAAATAATTACAGGTTCCACAATTTTCTACATTTTCATAAATATGTACAAACTTGTATGGAGTAATGATACTCGTGGCTGAAATACACTTTCAAAAATAAAAAACTGATCAAGAATTTCTCTTTCTTTTTTCACCTGGCCTTTTTAATGGGACGATTGAAAGATAGCATTAAGATATTAAAGATTGAAATATAGGGGTCAAATATTGGTTAACATTTAATTATAATGGGGAAAAATAAATAAAAAATGGGTGGGCAAAGACTGAAGGTACAGATACCCTAAACCATAGCTGGAACCAACTATTTTGTTTTTTTAAATGAAACAGCCATTTTCTTTTAAACATTAAATAAAAACTATACAACTAAGTATATTATAATAGACTATAAGTTAGACTGTAAGTTAGTAACACTCATGCAATATCTCTGCATTAACTGCAAGGGAAAACTAATCTCATTGTCACTTAATGTATGTCCACAACAACATAAATAAAAAATGTGAAACCCATTTCAAAGTAGTTTCAATTTGAGTTGAATGTCCACATCTAACTTAATCTGTATTCAATCTGGTAGATAAATGACAAGGCAATTTCCTGTTACAGCAATTCACATTTCTATCAATTTCATTTTAATATACGTTCTTGCTGCTACAATATGTGCTGGATTAACACAATGGATCATGTAACAGGTTGATACCAAATCACCTGTCCACACCCACATCATCAAACACTCTCAGAAAGATAACATTTTTCAAATGTTAAAGCATAAATCAACTTGAAATCTTTTTAAATACACTGCTTTGATTTTGGATTATTGTCTAGTGAATTAGAAACATGGCCTATATGCTGTAACAAACAAAGACTAATAAAACTATTAATACTTTATATTTAGTCTTACCTTCCATAGTGTGACTCGGTGGTAAAGCCAATCTGATTGTTCACAATCAGATGTACTGTTCCACCAACTCGGAAATGGGGAACTTCTGCAAAACTAAATGTCTCTGCTATAACACCCTGCAAGAGAAATTTGAAGACAATAAAAGTTTATTGCATGTAATTTGAACAAGTCTGCCAATCCTGGGTTTCCAACTGTCCATTTCTAAGCTATTCAGAAAACTAGATCGAGTTTTAACAGACAATAAAACAAATGACAACAACATCATCATAATGACAAACAATATTTTAGCTTTCTGTAAGACTAATTAGTTACATATTAACATGACTAAAATGGATAAGAAACTGACTGAAGCTTACAGAAGGAAATTAGTTAACTAACTAACTACATTGAAGAAGTTGTGGAAACCCTAGAAGAGTGACAGAAAGCAGAAACCCTGATTTACAAACAAACCAAAAACTAATAAGAATTACCTGAGCAACGAATGCACCATCACCATGTACTTGCAAACACAGCACTTTGTCTCCAGGCCTTGTGCCTTCTTCTGTGTTATAGTCTCCATCTTTTAAAAAAAGCTGTTTAGCCCGCGTCTTCCCAGCAACCACAGGATTGCATGACTGAAATCACAGAATACATCAATTCTCTCTTTACAATGAAAAAATGTATTCTTAACATGTTCCCAGATGGCACATAATTTAATGTATTGGTTCATCAGTGATTATTGTTGGAACAGACACAGCTGGAATTCACTGTTATGTCAATGATGCTTCATGGTTTAGTGGTTGCCAACAGTAGGCCAACAATATAGTCGGTGATGATGTAATGTTGGGCTATCAAGAATAACATCAATGATGGACAGTGTGGGTTGTCTGGGCAAATACTAGTGGACCAGTGATGCACTGGTCATCTAACTAAAGCCTATTGTGATCCAACAGCTGCACACAATCTGGGTAATCTCAGAAAACCTTGTAAACATGCTCTTTATGCAGTTATGGATAAATTTACTCAATCTTTAAATAGTCAGAGGCTTTACCTAAGTTAGCTTGTTTTTTTGTTTAACGACTAACTGAGTTATTAATCACTGAATAATTGATGACAAACATTTTCTAATTCTAATAAGTAGTCTTTAGATGAAACCAATTACCATTTTCCATCAGCAACAAAGGGTGTTTTATATGGACAACAAATACCATGTTCTAGGATATACCCGTTATGGGCACTGGTAGGGATGAGAATAAAACCAGTGTGCACTATGATAGTTAACAAACTAAATCACAAGACAGCACTAGTGGAACGACAGAATGCAAATTACCATTTAGTTAATATACAGTGTGATACATAATTAATATATGCTATTAAACATAACTACTATTCTGCAGAAATATGTATAAACTAAATACCTCAAGATGTGATGGATTTGGAATGAGAGACACGTGTACTGGCTTTCCATTGTAGTTGAGGTCAACTGATGTAACTGCAAAACAAAAATAGTTTTCTTTTTCTTTGACACCACTAGAGCCCACTGACATATTAATCATTAGCAATTTGATGTTAAATATTTTGTTAATTCTGACAGTCTTTAGAGGAAATGAACTACATTTTCCTTTTAGCAGCAAGAGATCTTTTATATGCTCATTCCCACAGACAAAATAGCACACCACTTTTTAATATACCAGATATGGCACGGGTCGGGAAGGAAAAAAACAAATCACAGAATGAATCTGACATGTTTTTGCCAAAGAACTGTTCAACCATCCTTGGTATGGGTACAAACTTATCCAAAATTGTACCCAAGGTGAGAAAGGAGAGGTAAATGGGATAAACATGAGCTATTGATTTCTAATTAAACATAGTGAAGAAGCCTAAATAAAATTAACAGGCCAAATTAAATATAACAACAGACATAGTATTTGTTTAAGTTAACTCACACAAATGAGATAGCACATCTCCAGAACCTTTGGCTAGAGGAGGCAATTCAGTCTTTCCCTGCATCTGAAAACAGTAGACATAACTGAAATATGTACAATATAGAAAACATACATTCAATATATACCATATCAAAGTTGAAACATCTATATTACTATATGTTTTGAAAGATTAGAACTGGCAGGATGTTTAAACATCTATTATAACGTACCTTTTGAAAGATTAGAACTGGCAGGATGTTTAAACATCTATTATAACGTACCTTTTGAAACATTAGAACTGGCAGGATGTTTAAACATCTATTATAACGTACCTTTTGAAACATTAGAACTGGCAGGATGTTTAACTCTTTCGGTGCCACAATACTTTTACATGATAACTGGGCCCACTGTCAGATTATTTTAGACCTTTTAGACGTTGCTGATGTCAACATTATCATAAACACGTACTTGAGTTGATCTTGTATGTCATTTTCGCTGTCATTGTTAGTATAAATATCCTCAACTTCAGGCTCATTTTCAGACTCAAAATCATTAAGCATGATTGACAAAACATTGTTTACATTTCTCATACCTGTTTTGAACTTTCCGGACATTTCTTTAACTTTTAAGATAAAATCACATAAAAACAATGCTATTTTCTTAGCTGACAATGACCAACTAAAGACTAGCTTATGCTACTATAAATAGAATGTATGTCATTAAACATCTATTATACCATACCTTTTGAAACAACTGGACCGCTGGGAAGTTCAACATGCATGTGAGGAAGTTGAGTCGGCCTCTGTGTGCCATGCCTACAATGATGTTAGGCGTACCACCTGTAATAATAACGTGGATACTTGAGCAGCCACATTTTATATGACTCTTCAGTTGTGTTTGCAAGAAAATTCTAAACTTTTCGTCTGACAAAAAGTACTAAATGCAACTGAATGACAAGGCCATAGTTAACTTTCTTCTGGGGAGGGGGTGGAAGAGTATGGTAAAAACGTTTCTAAATTTATTCACTTAATAATTATTTTATACTGTTCCACACCATCCCCACTTTCTAGCAATGGACCTAAATAATGAAGAAAATAAAGATGATAATGTCAAAAATCATTCTAGTTTAGAAATGACAGTCACATATCTTTTTTTCTTGTTTTAGCAGATTGACTCATATAAAGAAATCATATCTAAGGGTCTTTTATTACAAATCTTCTTCTGGGATACCACGAGTAGCCTGTATTTATTTTCTGTGCTGATAGGGTTGTTGTTAAACCAACATGCTATCTATTTTTAGAGTAGTACCCTGAACTCCCTGTTTATATTTCAAATTATTGACATTCCAAATTTTAGGCTTTGCTTAATAACCTCCCTCTTTTAAAAACCATATATCTATCTAATGTAACTCACCTTCTGCACTAGCACGGAAGATTTCATCAAAAATTCCCATCATGCTCTCACCACCTTCACCTCCATAGCGTTTAACTGTGGTGAACTTGTTAGCCAGGAAATGGTCAAATGCCTTGAAAGAAACATAAGACGTTTATATAAAATGTTTATTATCTAAAGCTGTTCTAATTTAAATGTGTCTAAATTGAAATGAACCTCAAATTATTTAAAGGAATGTTTATTAAAACACATGTATTAAGAAAATGTAAACTGTATGTATTCATCTCTATATTTAAAATAAGTTCTGTAAAAGTTAAGTTTAAATCATTTTGGTAAGAGTAGCTAAACATATGTAACTTTATGTAAAGTTATGAATTAACTATCAGTAGCCTAAATATTGTTAAATCGCTTAAAAACAAATAAATAATTTTTTAACTTTGCTGTTATCCTTAAAATTAACCACAGCAATCAGCAATACTTTAGAGATAATTGTGGTTTATTGGTTCTCTGCAGCAATTTTTTACTTCATGACCCCCAATAGCTGATGTTTATTTTTGTGCTGGGGGGTCGTTAAACAAACATTAATTAACAATTTTTTACTTCAGAACATTTTTAATGGTGATTAATTAGAATTTATTATTGAAAAAAATAAATAATGCTTAATAAAAATGGAAATAAAAATCAATTTATGCAGCCAAGTTTAAAAAAAAAAAAGATTAATAGCAAAATTAGTACAAACAATTTTATCACAATGTTTGTTTTGTATTGTCCTTTTTGTTAATTTCATGGATTGCCATGTAAGTGTATGTTTATATTTGATATAACTTTGTACCAACCTGGCATTTTAACAGCAGCTTGGCAAGTTCAACCTTCCTATCATTATTTAAACTAGCATTGTGTTGAGTCTCAAACTCTCTAGCAAACCATGTCCTCTCTTCTTCTGTCTGCAAGATCACATAAAACATTACATGCAAGCTGTAGTAATGGTTTCTATAATCACTGTGATGTATAAATAACTGGCATAATGTGATCTTTGTAAAGTAAAGCAATCCACACACTCTACCCTCAAGCATTATATAACTGTTAGTGTTATTCCAGGCTTAGCTAGAAAAATTGTTTTTTTGAGATGGCCAAAGTCCTTACAAAAAATACAAAAAATTGCCATAACAGTACCTCATCAAATAGACAAAATGAGTGCAAAATTTAGGATGTCATTTACAAGGAGTCAGTTTTATGTTAACGCAACAACATATTTTGCTAATGTGTTATGCAAATTTACAATTCTGACAAAAATGAACACATAACCTTTTTATCACTTTTTTTTTCACAACATACATTTCTATAATCTTACTGACCCTAAGATGTTCAAACTCAGCAGAGATTGGTCCACAATAAATCTGTTCCAGTTTGTCAACCAGCTCCTTGACAGGTATGTTACCATCGCAGCCATTAAAGATGTCCTTAGTTTTAACAGTGCTAGTTTCATCAGCAGACAATCCATAGCGTCCCAGTGATAATTCAATGGGATCACTGCAAAATAAATAATATATGCCAACAAACTACAGATACTCAACTTTCAAACATGGCCACAGTCACCAGTGGTCACCATAAAAAAGCATAATTCCTGAAAATATATGGGGTCATCCATAAATCATGTTACACTTAAACTTAAAGGACAAGTGAAATATAATACTGTTTTGGGATATTGTTTTCATAAACAGTATCTATAAACATCCACCAAAACAGAGGAGATAAAACAAAAAAAATTAAAATCTTTTATTATATGTTTTAGACGTTTACATTTCGTCCACGAACAGCAAGGTAAAACGTCATCAAATCCACTATTACTTATCTCCCCTTTTTCGTTGCGAGATGGTGCTTCTCTGTGACGTCACAGGGGCCAAATGATATTTGTGTCTCTAGTAACTAATAGTGAAATGACTTCAATAGTTCCTTTTCTTTGTGCTCAGCTCACTATCAACATGTTTTTTGAAGATCAAATTGAGTGTGAGGACATACCAATGTATGACAGATTACCTATAGTGCAGCCGTACATGTATGAGCCGTTACCCGGGAATTCATAGGATTGATATTTCAGACCAGTCATCCGACAGTGAAACAGAAAATCAAAATGAAGGACAAAGTGAAAGTGGTCGCTAGGCAATACAAACTGGTCAGTACAAAACCATGTACAGCAAAACCATGTACAGCAAAAAATCAGAGTTTATAAAATAATTTTCACCATTTCAAATGTTTTATGTTATAAATGGGAGTTTGGGTCAAATTTACTTTAGATTTTAAGATTTATTATACCGTTGTTTAGACAGTTCCGGATCAAATATTTTTGAACTCGTTCACATGCGATCGTATATCAAAATTTCATTTAATTTTTATTTTAATACAACAAACAGTTACTTACTTTGCTACTATAACAATTAAAATAAATAAAATATGTAGTATGAAGTCGTGGTCGATTTGTAAAAATATTTATTTTTGGGGGTATTTGCTGATAATTTGGGTACTTCCGGATCACGCCACCTATCAATGCCTACAAGTAATAAAACAATATTTTTTTCAAGTGAACATCTTTGAAAAGGTTTGCAATAAAAATAATTAAATTTTAACTGCAGGATTCCGTTCCATAAACAAACCCATAGGCTGCAATCAATGTTCGTAAATTATCGTGACAGCCATTGAAAAATGGAGGAATTTATATAAAAAAAGCATTGAACACATGGTTTAAAATGTTGTGATTCGGAACTGACCAAAACAAAACGGTACGTTTTCCAGTTGTATATTATAATTATATTAACAAAAAATCATACTCCGCTAGTTTATTAAGTGCAAAATGTAGTTTATTTGTAGATCATGTTTATTATGAACTGTCACCAATTTTGTCGCTGGTGTAACTTTTAAAAACACTTTACAGGCGTGATAACCTATTTCTAGTCAAACTGTGACAGTCCACATCCTTTGTACGATCTGTTCGTACAATTCAATACAACACACTGGACCATACCGAAAAGAAAATGACTCCAAATGAACGAAATGCTGGATAGTGAATGACTGGCTTCCTTTGCGTGGCACTAGGGCAATTGTGTACGAAATAGCATACAGAAATTAACGAATGATTCCGAAATCTATTGAATGCCAGTAAATTTTAATGTATAGTTTTATTTAATTTTAAAACATGATTTTATTCAAACAAATTGTTAAACTTATTAATTTATAATACTATATTGTATATAATGATGACAAAACTGGCTATATTCACTTCTCCTTTAAGGGGTTGGGGAGGGTCTATGGGTAAGCGTGATCAGCAATGTATTATATTTATTTGTAACAATACATTATGTGGGGTTTTGTTGGTCCCAAAATCATCTAAAAATAGTGTGACATACTTTATGGATGACCCCGAATACTGGCATTTTTTGCAGCACATTATCCATAAAATTATTAACAAACCATCAGAAATGGGAAAAAAATGAATGAACCAATTTGTACTGCATATGAACTATCTTGTATCACGTGGGTCTTGAAATTTGTGGTAGCAATATGAATTCATATATAAATAATTCAACATTCTACCTGTATAATAATATATTCACAATGGTATAGTCACATATAAAATACCTTTTTGAGGTTAATCCCAGAGGGTCAGTAAGTGCTTTTAAATGACCATATCTTCTGTAAGCCTCAACTAATCTAAAAACATTGCTGCTGGCAATCTGATTGGAGAAATCTGCTGTGGACTCTATAAAAACAACAAAACAAACATAAACGTCCCACGGCTGAATCTTATGGTTTATTTAGGTGGGTGATGGGGGTAGCAATTATACAAAAAGGTATTTCAGGAGAAGTAGCATATTTATCAAGTCAATAAAATAAGGTTGCTAGTAAAAATAAAGAATTTAATAAACATTAATATCCAGTAGATATAATTATTATGCAGTGGCAAATCTAGGTGGCCTCAGGTGCCCCATACATTTGGTGACTTAAATAACATTTTCTTTAATTATTATAATTTTTTTAACATTAAAGAATCTAAGGAATTGGCATCATGTTATTAGTATCCCCCTCCCCAAATGGATTTTCTGGATCTGCCACTGTTATGTATCAAAGAAATATACAATATCTGGGGTTTTTTAAATGTTGTGGAAGCACCTTCTAACTTCTAAGTTAACAACATTCCCAACACCCATGAATTTGCCTCAGCATTAGCTGCAGAACATAAAATATGTTGGTGGGAGGCCACTTTGTAAGTCCAGGTATTTTGTTGCCCTAGAGTAAAAATATTTTTTTAATTGTTTAAAAATATATATACGGTAATTATTTTGTATTGTAAAAATATTTTGTAAATGTTTTAAAATATATAATTATTTCACCATCCCCCAACCTCACTATCTACAGAAGCAGATTCAGAAAAGGCGGGGGGTGGGGGGGGCCTAAAGAATCCTTTAACATTAAAAAATAATAATAATAATATAAAAATTATAATAAGTTTATAAAAATTGCTACATTTAGCAAGGGGCGAGCCAACACCTAGATCTGCCAATGATCTATGCTAATACTGTGTGAATGCTTATGACCTTGCATGACACCTATCCAAGTGTGGTGAAGCAGTTTTGTCTAAATGTGTCACTCTCCACCAACCACCCCATCTTAAAGACAAAACCCCTAACCAGCAGATTATTACAACAATTGTTCCATACATCATTTGAGAACATGTTTATTGTTATTATTATTTTAAAGTTCACGCCACTGTGTGGGCCAAATGTTTAGAGTACATAAATGTTTTGTCCGCTGGTAGTACATGTAAACTTAGCTTCTACTAACCATGTTAACGGAGCACATTTAACAGCTAGGTCTAGGGGTGTGTCGAAATAGCGACATATCATTGGTCAAAAATCCAAACATATGGGAATATCTGACCTACACCGTGCAGTACACGATTACACGATTAACTCACGTGCGTACCGTTAACCTTTGCTTCTGTTGGCTTGAAACCATGCACGCCAGTTCTTGAATGATATAGCAAACAATTCAGTCTAAATCCATGTGTGACTCGTCTTGTTAAAAAGCCTGTAGTCGACAGCATAGCTCGTCAGATCGTGCCTAGTCACAGGCTAGTGACAACCACCTGCACAGATATTAAAATTTTCTAAGTTGAGAAAATTTGTTAAAGGGAAATAACTGTTTTAAAGGGACATAATCGGAACCACATTATTTAGTCCATGTTTCCGTCATATCTGTTAGGGTTTAAAACAAAAAAAGAACTTTAAAACACCAATTTGTAGATAAATGTCAGTTTTACCAGAAGCAATGTTCAGAAAACAAATTTAGCTTTAAAAAAGGGCTGGGGAGGGGGAGAGGGGATCGGCAACTTTTTGAAAAACATTTTAATAACTGCTGAAAGCCTTAAATGAATGAGGTTATACATTTAGTTACGGTGTGTGGCGCCGTAAGCAAGCAGTATGGCAGGTAATAAACCAGAAGTACTTATTTAATTAATATCAAATGAAAGAGGGCATCCAAGAAGTACGCATGCTAAAAATAAGGAATTTACATACGTGCGCATGCATCCGCGCTTTTGTAAGCTGCTTTTCCTTCTCTTTTAAAAATATTACACCAGTACCCCATCAATCACTCAAAATTATAAAAAATAATAATAAATAAATGTTAGTTTTCTGTAGTAAGCTGGAAAGTAGACGCCTATATAATTATCCCTCCACTTTTTGCTTAGAAAAACTGAAAGTTACAGTGAAATTAAAATGCCTAAATAATAATCTTTACCAGTATTTCTCTATATTGTATCAATTAACACTTAACCATGTCGTCTTAGCGCTAATATACCGAAGTACTCAAGTAGTCTATAATGTTGGGGATGGGGGGGGGGCACAGCGGGATGGTCAGTCTCCCCCACTTTTTGGACAAGGGTATGTCCCTCCCCCCCACCCTTCAGGAACGGATTTTCGCCCTTGGTACAGGTTTAAAACCTTTATTCCCAGTGTTCTCATGGATAGATCAAGAGAATCCATTACAGGGAAAGAGGTAAACTGAACAATTCAGTCCCAAAATGTAATTTAGAATGCAAAATGTAAGGTAATATTGCCAGAGTAATGTGATCAGTGTAACTTCCTAAATCTGCCCCATGGCTTAGCAATTATTTCATTATTCAAATTAAGTTAAAAACAATAGTCAATACTCATGTTATTTCAATATTAGGTCACCAACCTGGGAAAGCATTAGATGTCAGCACTTTGCATGCTACTATCAATGTTTGCCAGTGGATTACTTTTATTTTCTCTTTAACAACTCATCTCCATGCAGTGCCTGCAGTCGGTGGGGCATTTGCCCCTACAATAATCAGTGACACCCTTTTTTTGTGACTATTTAAATGGCACCCCTTTTCAGTGTTGTCCCCCCCCATGCTCCTTCCAATATTTAAATGGTGCGCAGGTACTGCTGTTTATGTTCATAGTTCATTGAGACCTAGAAAACTAACTCAGCTTCAGTGGACCCACTGAACAATTTCTTGTTTCAATCAGTTTAACTAGTGTTATACCATAAATCAATTTTTGACTTTTTATTTTTGCTTATGTAATGTCGAAGGTAAAATAAAACTTTCAAATAAATATTTTTATTTCACATTTATGATTTTTAGGGTCAGTGAATCTGTAAACCAAGTAATAAAATAAAAGAGAAAAGAAAAAAAACGCTAAAATGCATATAATTTTTTATTACAAAAAATGTTAATGACTTAAATTCAATGAATACACTTAAAGGCACTGTTCCGAGGTTTAAGACATTCTTTAACTGTTATGAGCACTTAAATTCATCAAAAATAGCTAAAATTATACTGATGTGTTAAAATGTCAGGCGAGAGATTCCAGTCTGCAAAAGTCAAATATACATTAGACAGTCTTGTAACTAGGGGCAGTGCCTTTAAGTTTTTTCACCCTGCAACTACTAGATGGATTGTTAAACAAGAAAAAATTGAATGATAAACAGTGGCACATCTTAATGCACCAAGTGACATACACATAAACTGTTTAATTATCTCAAACATGACCATAACAATGTTAGACTAGCAGTGGAAGGATCATATAAACTTATGTCGTCAATAGATCAAGAAAATAAAAATAATAAATCTGTAAGCCTCATTTAAATAAGTAAAGAATGTAACTTTTATCATTATAACTTTTATGTATTGAAAAGTACAGATTATCAAATATCTACACTTTATACAAACTAAACTATGACAAGATCAAAGTGGGATATTTTTAAGTGAAAGCCTATCACTTTGCGAATACCTATAATATATATTCATAAATTTATTGAGTAGTTTCAAGCATTTACATAAACTTCAACCCTTTTTCAGCTTTTAATCTTACTCCTGATACCACTTTGAACATGATCTTGTACTTTTGGAGAACAAACTTTTTAAAGCAGACACCTAACACAGGCAGGTATGTCTACCGATAAACTGTAATAACATATTTGTTTTTCCTTTACATACTTCTTATAAACAAATTTTGTTAGTCATATTTATTTTGGAACTATTTCAAATCTCATTTTTGTCTAGACAAATGACTATATGCTAAAACCTGTGATGGTAGAAGCCTCAAATAACAAACAGAATACCTTCCATACTTTAACCTGTATTCATATTATATGTATCCAAATCCAAAAACAACTTTAAAAAAAAAAAAAAAATTGTAACATTGTTCTTTACAATGTTTTATTTAATACTTTCCACGATTCACCCCCATAAACAAGAGTATATGACCAACATGTTTTTTTATAGGGATCATAATAAATGCCATTATTGTAGAAATATATAATAATTATCTATGTTATACATGGTTTAACTATATACATGTAATAGTCTGTGTCAAGTGTTGTGCTTTGGAGATGAAATTTGCGCTAATGAAGAGCTTGGTTAACAATAAGTTGACATAAGCTTGTGTAAAATTGTTCTGTGTCCTTAATAATGCAAAGATGTGACCATTTTAATGCATAATTATGTCATTTTAACACAGATATCAAACAATAACTGTAAATATAAAATAATCACTGATAATAAATTAACTTTAATCAATTCATCTTCATTCTGATCAGACAGCTTGACAAAACAGATAATTTCACTGAATTGCATTATTATAATATACGAGAAATAAAAAATATTAGAAGCCTACAAGGTATATGCATTCTAGCAATAGCAATGTTTTTAGAATTGTCACATTTCTATCTGTCAGTGAATAAACTGTTAGCATTTGATTGATTTCATCAAATCCGTAATCACTCGAGTGATATATCCAAACTTTAATGGTCTCTTCTTTGACAGAACTTCAGAAGAAAACATAACCTGCTACATATAATCACTCAGAATTTTCTTGCTGTATATTTCCAATTTCTGCACAGCCTTACATTTGATGTGCACTTTGTCACCCATTTCTTGCATTAGAGGAAGAGTGAAAGCCAGTTCATCAAGCTTTTCTGGGGATTCCACACTAACAAATACATGCACCTGTAAAATAAATTACATTTTTACCATATATTAAAATTAGTTTGAGGCAACAATGAGCATTTTTCAGTTTAAAATCCATTCATTATGATTTAGTCTGTTAAAAAAATAAATAAAAGTTTAAAAAAGAGAAAAATCACAATAATACCATATTATAGCAAGAATTTCAACCCAAAAATAAACACAATAATGATTTTAATATGTATTAAAATCATTATTGTGTTTATTTTTGGGTTGAAATTCTTGCTATAATTTTATTTAAATTCACAGAATTTTTTTTTTTTTTTTTTCAGAAACTGTTAATACATTCTTTTAACTTGAAATGGCAAATTAAAAGTTGGATAGAAGAAACCCCAACATGCCATTGAAAATGAAAAAGCATCAAAAAGTTTTCTTACCTGTCTCTCCAGAATGACTTTGTAAAGTTCTATTGGCAAACCAAGATCACGTCTTGCTGATAGTATTTTTTCTGCTTCCCTCTTCCACAAGTCCATGAACTGTTCTAAACTTTTATCTGAAATTTAAAAAACAAAAAAAATTGCCACTTTCAACTGACTACATAATACATGCACATGAATCTACATCATACAAGATTTTGGCTGCCTCAAAGCAGGTATTTTCTGAGTATTTGCTTAATCTCATCTCAGTACAAAATTGTTTTTTAGTGCATCAAAAACACCAAATTAAAGTGTTTGATGACACAATCCATCAAAACTGAACCCCTTGACCGATCTCTGATTTTACAATTGGTGTCCATTTTCTGCTTTTCATATATGTGAAACTTGTTTACATCTACATTTTTTAAGCTGTCCTAGATAAATATGCTATGTACAATAAGCTACACACACATACACACTTGTTTTGGTTTGGCTTTACATAAATTTCTTTATTCTAGGAATGAGGCAAAAACCCATTCACAAAAATACATTGTTCAATGTTATCTCCAAGAATAATATAGAATTATAACAAGTTGTTTTTTTTACATTGTTTTTAAGTCTACAGAAAACAAAATTGATTCATCCACAGATGAAAAATCAATAAATACAACATTTAATACCAAAATATCACTGGGCTCTTTTTTTTAATGTTTGGTTTTTAGGTCTACTAACTTTTAATTTGGGCTGGCAGTCTTTATACCTTACTGGCCCGAATGTCTGCATGACCTTTAGACAATTTTAACTCCTTCTATTAAATAATATAAACTCTTTTAAGCCCTGCAAGCTAGGTCTTTATATAGGTGTCCTTACCAGTGTATTCCACATCAAACTGTAACCAATACAGGTGCTCATCAGGAAGTTCAGCTGGGACAAACTCAGTAAGTTTTTCATTTGCACCGAGGAACTTGGCAAAATTCTCATAGGCTATTAAGGGTGTCATGGTTACTTTCACTCCACCAAGCCGCCAGAGACCAGAAATGGTTCGTTCCATTCCAAGCATGTTGAACACTTCAAAAACTGGAAAACAAAAGAAGTATATAAATAATATTATTCAGAGTAAACATGCTTCCATCACATAGGCCTACATGTTTTAGTAAGCTAATGTTTTTTTGTTAGAAGCAATTGATCTGTTATAGTAGATGGAATACGCTATGGTGTAATAATAGTAGATGGAATATGCTATGGTGTAATAACTATAGACAGTGCACAATTTTGAGGTGAAAAAAATCAAAGTGATACAAGAGTTTCCTGTTTAGTCAATTAAAGCCCCACATCAATTCAGTAAGACCTACCTCATGTCATAACTAAACCAATAAATACTTGAGAACACTGGATTGATATCCTACAAAACTAGCTATGATTTATTGACTTGTATTCACAATTTTACTATGGTTCACTTGAATTCAATGAACAGAGACAATACAGTATTTGCAAAGAAAAAAAAAAGCAATCAGTTTATGGGAAAGCCTGTTTTGGAACTATTAAATTATTCTTTACAGATTTGTTCTCATAATATGCAGTAAATGTTACTGTTGGTTTAACTAAAGAATATTTATCAAAATCTGCTTTATGAAGCAGGATGTAAATTGTAAGATCCTTCAGAATTTTTATTCTATGAATGAGGAAAAAAGCCATTCATAAAAATGTATTCAGACTCATCAAAGGACATAGTCCAATTATAGCATCTTTCTTTTTAGAAAACAAGCATACATTTGATGCCAATAAAAAAGAAACCAATAACAATTTCTTTTGTTTCAAAATAAAATATACAGAATTAGTGATGTCTTTATAAAAAAAAGAATTTAAAAAAGCAGACTAATATATAAAATAGTGATTGTCTGTTTATGTGTCTTGACTGTTGTTTGTAAAACATTTTAAATGACTTATCTGGAGAATAAAACATTTTTTAAAATATATTTTGGCTTCTGCATAACACTTTTCATCTACTTTAGTGCATTCTAATTAACATATATGCACTTTCCCACAGGATAGCAAAAACCATGACCTTTATTACACCAGTCATGAAATAATTGAAATTCAAGTGTAAGTAGTTGTACACATTACCACTGAGCCCAATAGTGAATTCTGTCTGGGTAGGAGTATAGATAAATTTAGGTACTGGGATATATTTATTTTTAAATTACAGTTGTTTAGACACTTCCGGATCAAGTGTTTTTGAACTCATTCACATGCAATCATATATCAAATTTTCATTTTATTTTATAACAACAAACAATTACTTACTTTGCTACTAAAACAATTAAAACGAATAAAATATTTTTTTGAAGTAAACATCTTTGGAAAGGTTTGCAATAAAAAATAATTAAATTTTAACTGCAGGATTCCGTTTCATAAACAATCCCAAAGGCTGCAATCAATGTTCGTAAATTAGCATGACGGGCATTTAAAAATGGAGGAATTTACAAAAAATCATTGAATACATGGTTTAAAATGTTGTGATTCAGAACTGACCAAAACAAAACGGTATGATTTCCAGTTGTTTAATATATTATAATTATATATAATTAACAAAAAATCATACTCCGCTAGTTTATTATGTGCAATACGTAGTTTATTTGTAGACAATGTTTATTATGAACTGCAAGCCCGGAAATAAGAGGCTGGTCAAGGACACTGACCAGTACAAATTTGTCATTTTGAGAGATTTGACAGTCACAAAATTGTGTTGGTCATTTTGTCTGACACTCATGTTTTAACTTTTAGTAAAAATAGCATTTCTATATAAAGTCAGCTTCACACAGTTTGTTTCTGTTGAATATATTGTGAAATATTAAATAATAGAAAGCATATTCCATAAAAACTAAATTGAGTATTCTGTGTGTCAGTAACATTTGCTTTAACGTCTGGCTCAGATTGACTGATGCTGGACATTTTGACCAGCTGAACTAAAATAATTATTTCCAGGCCTGGAACTGTCGCCTATTTTGTCGATGGTGTAACTGTAACTTTTAAAAACACTTTACAGGAAATGTCTAGTCCCGATTGTGTAACTTTGTTCAGACAACAGTTTTTGAAGTTCGCAATTATACATTTCTGATGAAATTTGGATTATTATTTTTTCAGCACAGCTCATTAATAAAATGAACTGTAATAAAAAATATAATAACATTTTCAATCGGTAATTTATTCTACATGTATACAAGCTGAAAAAGCATTTTGATCCAGAAGTATCCAAGATCCAGAACTGCCTAAACAACTGTACACGCACTCCACTTTTTAAGTCTTTTATTAGTCAATTTTACGGAACAAAATAATAACTTTTTACCAAAACAAATTATGTTTCCTGGGATGCGGTATTTTAATGTTTCTAACTAGGCCTATCTGTACATCAAAACCACTAGTTATGTTATGTATCTTATGTACAGCACCTTAAACAAAATATGATGTGATGATAACCGGAAGTCAGTAACGACCCGTGTCAAGTTGAACTTGAACTTTACTTGCTAAAGAAAAGATAATTTGTGTTAAAATAAATCATATATCCTGCTGCCAGTCAAAATATAAACATCTCTAAACTGTTGTTAGACGAAGACTATCTATAATACAGTCAAAGCGAATGCTGGACCAATTTTCTGCAAGCTTACAAAAAAGTCACGATCACTTTTTGTTGGGCGCAGCCATATTTACTATTGCATGATGGGACACGATTTTAACATAAAACAAAACATAAACAAAAACTAAGAAGCTATTAAAATTATCTTACAAAGCATTATATCATTTCATTCAAATATTTAAGTACTATTTCCACTATTAATTTTTAAAATAATAATAAAATATATTATTTAAACGTGTTAAATTCGTATAAAAACTCGAATTAGGAAAACGTTCTTAATGAAACTCCGGATCAATACAATTCCTTTACTGGTAACATTTCATCTACTAATAATATTTCATAATTTGGCTTACTGAACCTAAACACGGCAAAGATGACTTGAAAATACCTTAAATATAGTCCAGTGGGAGTTTTTCCATGAAAAACACTTAAATTTTATCCTGTTAAAGTACTCAACTTTGTGAGGCGCATGACGAAAGTTAATATTATTGAACGAACTGCAGTTTCACTAAATGTGTAGTTAAATATATATAAAATGTTTAACTCTTGACCTTGTAACTTGTCTGTTTGACTAAGCTCTAAGATAGTTATGAGATCTTATAATTTTACTAGCGCATATATAAGCGTTAATAAAATTATAAACACAAAGTGGATTATTGATTTTATTTTTTTAAATGTTTTTGTTGTTGCGTATCTAGTTTTAACAATAATCTTACTCAAACTGCAATAACAAATAAATAAATTTCAAGATGATTATGATGATGTACACGTGGTCATTCTGGTGGAGATGTAGTAGTGTTAGAATAAAGTCCTCCTACTGGCAATAGAGCTCTAGTGGGCATTTCCTTATTAGCTCAGTTGATAGAGCGCTGGACAAACTGATAGTCATGATTCGAATCCCCGCAGTGGAGGTTGATATTTTCTATTACAAATGGAACCAACGTAGGGATTGGGTTTGTTCTTAATACAAGAACATGATTTAAAACCTGATCAGAACCTGTGACAATTCAACTGCCCCTGGTCCACAGCTCTGGGACGTAGCTTCACTTGAAGAACATGGTTAAAACCTTATCAGAACCTGTAACAGCTCAATTGACCGTGGTCCATAGCTCCGGGACGTAGCTTCATTTGAAGAACATGGTTAAAACTTGATCAGAACCTGTAACAGCTCAATTGACAGTGGTCCACACCTCCGGGATGTAGCTTCACTTGAAGAACATGGTTAAAACCTTATCAGAACCTATAACAGCTCAATTGACCGTGGTCCACAGCTCCGGGACGTAGCTTCAGTTGAAGAACATGGTTAAAACTTGATCAGAACCTGTAACAGCTCAATTGACAGTGGTCCACAGCCCCGGGACGTAGCTTCACTTGAAGAACATGGTTAAAACCTTATCAGAACCTGTAACAGCTCAATTGACCGTGGTCCACAGCTCCGGGACGTAGCTTCACTTGAAGAACATGGTTAAAACTTGATCAGAACCTGTAACAGCTCAATTGACAGTGGTCCACAGCTCCGGGACGTAGCTTCACTTGAAGAACATGGTTAAAACCTTATCAGAACCTATAACAGCTCAATTGACCGTGGTCCACAGCCCCGGGACGTAGCTTCACTTGAAGAACGTGGTTAAAACCTTATCAGAACCTGTAACAGCTCAATTGACAGTGGTTCACAGCTCCGGGACGTAGCTTCACTTGAAGAACATGGTTAAAACCTTATCAGAACCTGTAACAGCTCAATTGACAGTGGTCCACAGCTCCGGGACCCAGCTTCATTTGAAGAACATGGTTAAAACTTGATCAGAACTTCTAACATCTCAACTGCAAGTAGTCCACAGCTCCGGGAGATAGCTTCATTTGAGGGGGGGGGGGGGGGTATGTAGTAGTTTTAGAATAAATTGCTCCTACTGGCAGTAGCTAGTGGGAATTTTCCTATTAGCTCAGTTGGAAGAGCGCTGGACTCTCAAACTGAGAGTTATGATTCGAATCCCCACAGTGGAGGTATAGATTTTTCTGTTACATAGACGTTGCGATATAACAGCAAAACTGTTTAAAATGGTTCATATCTATCTATTAGTATCTAAATTAGAAAAATTCCATAAAGACGTCGATCTATAATTCAAACACTGAAGAAAAAAGAATTGGTCATGTCGGATCCTAAACTTCGAATCAATAGCGCAATTTATACCTCAAATGCATAGATTCAGTAACATACCGTGAGTTACATATTTAGATTTAAAGGCATAGTTCCACGGGTGCTCTAAATATTGATTACGAATGAAACTTACATGCATTTGTTATACTAGATCTCGTTTTCATATCACGCAAAACTTTTAACTGAACCATGGTATAGGGAATTCCAAGTCGATAGATTTTTTTCACATTTAAAAATTAGAATTCTTCAAATTTCAAGAAATGTTTTGCAGCCACAAACATATTCAGACGTTTCAAAAGAACGGATAATGGGGCAATACCCGTAACGTGACTCGAAATATGTATACATCACACGTTATTTTTTCGATTTATATGTCCGTGAGCAAAATACATTATTATTTTAAAAATATGAATAATAAGCGAGATTCGTTCGTGATGTAAGTAGTTGAATGAAGTATTTCTTTGAACAAATCAAATATATATATATATATATATATGACCAAATTTCCAATTAATACAGAGTATTTTTCTTATATGACAGTACCTTTATGCGCCGAAAAACTACAGTTACAAATTCTGAGAGAACAGCTCTATGTTGGTGCATAGTCAAACTACAAACAGTTTGCATTGTAAATCATGCTTGAAACATTTTATGAGTTACGCGTGCAAAACGTGTCAACCATTATATGAGACAGACATATTACTGGATATTATTTACACACTGTACTTTCTTACTAAAAAAAATGACTATCTGGAATACTTTATTTGTTTCTTATTTATTTAAGTTTAAAAATGTATATTTAAATACATTTTTAAAAACGCATCCGCTTTTCAGAATTTAGAAAATGTAATGGGTACCATTCCTAGTTCTGGTTCCAGTTCTCAGAGTTCTTCAACTCAGACCAAAACAACCCGACAGAGGAACGAAAGGACGTCTCAATGCGAACTTCAAGGTTGTAAATATTGTTAAGCATGATTAATTGTTACGATTATTACTCAAGAACACCTCTATATGAAGTTTTATTATAAATCATTCAAATATTTAGCTGTTTTTTATTTCATGCATGAAAATGAATACTCATTGTTAAACGCGCGCACTTGTTTTTCTCCTGTCGAGTCTCAAACCGCAGACGCCATTTTATTCAGCTATGACATAATTTAGGGAAATAGAGAGAATTTAGAGCACTGATTGATAATTAGTGTTAAACAAATAATAAGGTGTGTCAGGTAAGATGATAAAACAAGAGAAGCTGTTGTGTGAATGCATAATAATCTCCTAGGCTTAGCGTGTAACGCATTATTGTTGTGTTGTTTTGGCGCGTTGGATAGATAATTTGGTAAATAAATGTTTTTATCTTCTTAGCAGTTAATTTCTTTAGCAGCATCAGTCAAGACATGATAACTTAATGATATGTTGTATTGTTGATAACTAGACAGATGTTTGTTTCGTTTTTTAACCATTTATTTGTTTTAATTATGCTATGTAGTAGTTTTAACTGAATCTGAAGTGGAAGTTTTAACATAAGCCTTCATTAAAAGTCTAATCAAGATGACATTTGATTAACAATAATGTAATACAGGATGAAAAAATATCTTGGCAGTTGTCATAGTATTTGTGCCAATACCATGCAGCTACTTAAAGGGTAGCTTACAGCATTTTTCCAAATGATCCAAGACCAGACGGCAGGGATTTATCCAGGATTTTTCACTATGGCTAAAGCCTAAAGGGATTGGGAAAATTAGTGCGATTTTAGTCATAATTGGGAAGTGTTTTTCAAACCACTGAATTTTAAGAAACTAATAATATATTTATTGTCCAAAAATTGGGAATTTTCAGTGTCATTTGTCTTTGGTTCAGTATCATATAATTATAAAGCCTGGACAAATCTCTGGGCAGAGTTTAATATCTTTGGAACTTTCTTCAGGTCTTGGTGAAATGCACATGGGACTGTGTTTTTAATATAGTTGGAAATATTTAAAACTGGAATCTTTTAAATGTTTTTCATCTCTTACCATTTGAAATATATTTTTCTGACTGTCCAATTTTGCCTTTTTTCCTATCTGTTGTCATTTTTTTTTTTTATTGAATATCCATTTTTCTTTTGTTTAAACACTTATCTAATATGTTATGAAAACATTGACCCTTAATATGGGTAACTAAAAATGTGTTACACTAAACTTAATCCTTGTGGATAAATCAATAAATAACACAATTTTCAAGAGACCAGCAGAACCTTTGGTTCCCGGATATGGGCAGTTTTATCGGTTAAGCGTATCATGGCAAATTGTCCGAGCATGACAAAGTATATAATAGGTTGGGTCATTATAATTTGATTTAATATAAAGAAAGAAAAATAATCCGAGACCATGTAAAGTCAGGGCTAGCTCTGCCACTCACCGAATTTTAATGTAATCTGGCAAAATAATTTCTTTTAATAATAGCCATTTAAGTGCAGAAAAAAGATGACTTCAATTTTTTAGATTTTTATAGATAATTTGACGAATGTTACTGTTGTGCCAGAGCTAGCCCTGAGTATGCAATATTTGTTACATATATATTAACATGACTGATTTGACTAAGATGGATGTTAAACGGACTAAAAATTACAATTTACAGGAGGAAAATAGTAACATGACTAATTGTTATTTTTAGGAAAGCAAAATCTGATTATATATATATATATAGGCCTGTGGAATATTTTTTTAAATTAAAACCAGCCGGGCCAGTAAATAAAAAAAATCCACTAGCCCACAGTTATTATCATTAGCCCGATATTTTATTAAAATCCTATGCAAAAAGTGCACATATAATATTTCACCATAAAATGATAAATTATCATTCCTTGGGTTCACCTCTCTCATCCTTTTTCCATTTTTCTTGCCAAGAACGGTTGAGAGTTTCCTTTTTATACTGTTTATTCTTTTCTTTAATTTCATCACTGGTTTTCTCCTCTTTTTTTCTAGTGGCTTTGAATTTTTTTCAAGATATTTCCACATTTTTATTTAGCAGTCGACATAGAATATGATATAAATAGACATTGAGAAAGCAGAGTTTTCCAAACTTGACCTCGTTTTTGCAATGTTATCAAAGTTAAAATGGTGACAACTTTGCATTAGAGATCAGATGACACAGCGCTGATTATGGAACATTTTATCAATTTGGAAGTCAACATCACAGAATTAAAAAATTGCGAGTCACCCGACAGGCTAGTGGATTTTGATGATGATTTGACAGGGAGGTTTTTTCACCTATTCGGGCGAGCGTGCGAGTGCAATTCTGCAGTCCTGTATATACTAATACCAGGCTCTAATTTAACCGGCGAAATGGGGCTTTTCTTTGCTGAAAGTTCGCTGAAGTCGCCAACTTGTTAGCAGTAGTTGGAATTCGAAGTTGCCGTAATATTTTGCTTGAAGTGAAAAACAAATTCCAATAACTAACGTCTGACAGTGACACCGATTTGTGGTGCCAACCAAAACATCACT
>JAULBS010097538.1:0-16534 GCA_032355785.1 Symmetromphalus regularis | reverse complement strand
CTTGATACAATAAATATTGTGCATCATTAGTTAGTGCTGTGGGACAGACCAGGTGTAGTGGTAGCAGGATGAGGAAGATAGATGGTTGTAAAGAAACACAGAGAATGCTTGATACAATAAATATTGTGCATCATTAGTTAGTGCTGTGGGACAGACCAGGTGTAGTGGTAGCAGGATGAGGAAGCTAGATGGTTGTAAAGAAACACAGAGAATGCTTGATACAATAAATATTGTGCATCATTAGTTAGGATTCGAAACAAGCAGGATTGCACAAATCATTGTTTCCCAATAGAAGTTCTCTGTGGCAAATATTTGAGATTTAGTTTTTTGAAACGTATGCTGTGCCCTGTAGTTTGAGTTTGGTTTTTGATGGTCTAAACCTTCAAGGAGATACCAAAAGCAAGCATTTGTAATTAAGAGATTTTAAGTTATCAGCTATTTCTGAAACACAAATGTTTTAAATGTTTTTTTCTGTAAACCTATAGGGTCTTTTAGTCTTTAGTTTTTATCTAAAATAAACTGACTTTTTTATTTCTTTGTAGGTGCAGAAAAGAAATCATGATATGCAAATACTCAGGACATAAAACTAGAACTGTGATCAGCCATTTCGATGAAGACTGTTGGCTGGATTTTACCTCACACAGCAATTGCAGCCAATCAGAAAGGAGATATCATCATCTTTCACCATAACATCAGTGTTCACTAGAGAACATCAACAGACATTGTGTTGAAATTGACTTGCTGTGGTACTAACAGCTGTATCTCCACACTCCGGAGGTCACGGAGGTCATTGCACCTCCCTCATTCGCTTCTTGGTGCTGGCTCAGGTTGGCTGGAGTATTTGTGTTCATCGATTTGATCATCAAGTACCCAGACAGAAAAGAAAACTTCTACAGAGATATATTTTTCTGACTTGTGTATATTTTCCATTAAACCGGATAACACATTCATTAAGATGTATCGGTCACATATCACATGTTTTGTGTCCATGTGTTCGACCTTAATAATGACCACTTTGAATTCCAGCAATAAATTTTAACATTACATCTTGGAAGTTTGAGATATAAAAGAAAACAAATATGGACATATAGTACTTTAATAATAAAATACCTTGATGGAATAAAGTAATTCTTGTTTAGAATCTTCAACTGGAAAATTCTGTTTCTGTTTGGTTGATGGTCAAGTTGGAGATAACTCACCATTTTATGAACTTGGAGATTCAAATGACAAATGGATGTTAAAATACCATCGGCTAGAATATTGTAACTGGATTAGAATGGAATTAAAATACTGCTGCTGTTTGGATATGGAGGTGGGGGGTTGGGACATTTTAGTAAATAATAAGCCACGGGAGATAACTCGTCATTTAAAAACATTTGTATATTCATGTGACATGCACAAATTTTGTAATACTGTATTAGAATTGAACTATAATATTGCAGCTGTTTGGGGACAGACTAGTAATTGTCAAGGGGAGATAACTCATCATTTTTATTGTGGATATTCATTTGTGTTGATATTATTTTTTTTAAATCATGAAATATTGTAATCAAGATTACAATCTTAACTCCATTAAGGACCACTTTGTGGCATTTTAGTCACCCGTGGCCAACTAGGAGATAACTCTTTATGGTTGGAAGTTCTATAATTATGTCATATCAAACTGTATAGTCACAATATTGTGATGGCTGCATGGTTTAAACTAATGACTACAAACTGCATGTAGATGAAGTGGAGACTTTAAGTGATTTAGAAGCACTGACCATGATGTGGAGTGACTTATTTATATATGTATATGTATATAAATCATCAAGTGGTTGTTATATAATATGTCATTATCCTAAATTATAAAAACCAATTAAATCTTTAATAATTCTGTGATGTCAAAAGTTAGAATACGAGGAAGTTTAGGAATGTTATTTTATTAAAGACTATTAGGCATGAATTACTAATACCTTCAGACTGAGTGTGGTGGGGATTCTTGGTAATGTATAACAAAAACCATTGGTATTGTCTGTATTAAACAGGAGTTTATAAAAGACGGGTCCCTGGGACGCACCTGTTTCTTTTCTGATGGTCCCAACCTAAAACCTAAGGGTCCACAAATTAGTCGAGAGTTGCAGTATCTCAGATTTTAGGGGTCCAGATGACATTTTATTGCATCCTTTATGCAGGTTTTGCAAGTCTGGTAAATCCCAAATTACAGATGATACCTTTCCAAGGCCATTCATATTAACACATTGATTTATTGTTCATTTTGTAAATTTACAAACAAGGGAAGACATCACATAAATTGTCATCGGTACTTTAGTAAAGCATTAGTTTTATCTCAAATATATTGGTTCTGTCGATTAACTTCGTAACAAAGTTTGACTAACTAAACAAATATAATAATAAACTAAATTTAACTGACTTTATAAGAATCGATTTATTTTAGGTCAGTATAATACACATATCAGCAGAATTTCTTAACCACAATTCAATTGCTATACAATCAGTTCAGATTATGTTGAAACAATGCTGAAAGTGGTTTTGCTGTCATTTAAAATGTCACTAATATCTTATTAAATAAATGTGTAATTTAATATATATATTTATATATTCCTTACTCATCTGCCTGTTTCCCGTATGTAATTTTCTAACTTTCAACACTTAACCTTTTGAGGTATCACTATTTCCAAACTTCTTAAATAATATGAACTCTTGCATAAAAGTTTGTGTAAATGAATTTAAGTTATAAGTTACAAGTAACAAATGGTTGATTCATAACATGTTAATATTTTTGTTAGATTTGTTAAGTATAAAATAATGAAAAGTAAGAAGATGCTTTTTAATTAACATATCCAGTTATGTCAGTTATAAACACTGTAATGTCGGGATCCAGTGTCCTAATGGCCTTAATGGCTGACAGTGAGAAACAAATGTAATAATCGAGGCAAGTGTGCAGATATTTGGGGGGTGGGGGATTATGATAATATGAAAATGTCTGACCTAAAGAATTGGGTAAGGAGTAAATGTTTGAGCAGGGGAGGTTTAATACCCATTATCCGCCCCACTCCCTCCATACATTCACTTGTAACCTTCCATCTCCACTTTGGGTGTTTATACCAGGAATGATGTGTGCTGTAACCAGTAACCATAAAGCTAGTTGGAAAATTCATACTAGCTGAAGTCCGTAGCAGCAGATAAAACACAAATTGTGTTTGAATTGCAAGGAATATGATAAAAGTTTATACCAGGAATGATGTGTGCTGTAACCAGTAACCATAAAGCTACTTGGAAAATTCATACTACCTGAAGTCCGTAGTAGCAGATAAAACACAAATTCTGTTTGAATTGCAAGGAATATGATAAAAGTTTGTACGGGGGATTCAATGCATGAACCGGTTCAGTTGAAAGTCTCCGACAGTGTCAGGTACATTTGTACATAGTGACTACCAGTGAAAAGCTTGACATTTGTAAATAGTTTGAGACTATGGTTGTTTGTTATGCATCAGACCCGTGCAGATTGAAAATTATCTTATATCTCTGTAAGACCATTATTATTTTTTTCTTTTTACAGAAACGGAAGAAAAAATAAAATTTCATTTAGGCTAGTTTTTATTACAACCATATATTTAATATTACTCAATCTTGTAGTAACATAATCTCATACAATTGTAGTCTGCATTTAAAATGGAATTGGATAATTTTGTGAGATGCACCTGGAACTTGTATGTAAAAACAATTTGAATTAAATTTTATTGTTATTATTCCATCTTGCAGTTTGGGATTTTAGCTTTAAAATCCTATAATCATCAAAAACAGGCGAAACAAAGTGTGGTCTTTAGAGGGAGTGTGTTATATTTAAAACCAAGTAGAGGGATTATGCAGAAGATTCTGTTATTCACTAAAAGAGTTGTGTTAGTGTTTGAGCTGGAGATTATCAATAGTGAAACGTAACTATACACAGACCATTCTCTCACTGAGGTGTTCAGGCACGTCTACCTGGGAGAGGGAGGTTCCTGGAGAAGACGGAGGCTCCACCCCAGTCAGGAAATGGTGAGATTTGTAAATACTGGAAAGAGACTTATTATAGACATTGAAAGGGTGTGTCCAAGTTGAATTTGTTGTTTTTGTATGGTGAAGTGATTAGTTTAAGGGCACCCACTGGAGTTGTGAAAACTGGCCTTTTTAGTGAGTGGTCGCAGTGCAGAGAGAATGTAACCAGTTGCATGTGTTGAAGAGAGATGTTGGGGTCTGAAAATGGGGTTGTAGTAGTGAGTGGTTGGGTTGGTAAATATGTATTCAATCACTACATAACCTTTGCTAGTGACACTAAAAACCCCTAAAATAAAGCCTTCAAATAAAGTAAGTACATTTATTATGTAACATATTGATATGTTTAATTGTACTATGGCATCACGGTAACGGCATATGGGAAATCCACTGTATAGCATCAAGTACACACATTAAGGATATGCACAGAATTGTTTATTCTGACATAAGTTTAGTGTCCCTACCAAATTTGAGTAAAAATTTACTATAAGTTGTTGAATGAAAATGTGTTTAGTTAAATTTGAAATGACTAACAATAAATGGCAAAAATATACTGTTCAAGTTAAATAGGAGATACGTGAATAAGTATGGAATGAAACATATAAATTTCCAAAAATGCCTGGACTTTCAAGTCTGCTGGACATTTATTTGAACTGATTTATAATTTTATATGTTGAAACTTTAACATAAACCTCATGGATATGTTCATTAAGAAATAGTTTCTATTCATATTTTTGATATACTGTGTCATCCTAAAACGCTGTTTAATATTGGAACTCTACAATTATAGGGTTCTAATTATCTTGTAAGTAAATTCTAATGTTGCAGTTCGTGTGTTCAGTGACTCAGTCTGAATTGATATTTTGCTCTAGCAAACATTTTGGTTTGAGCCAGATTTTCAATAGCATTGTGTGCATCATCATGGAAGCAGCTAACCATTATAAAGAAATCATTCATCTTGTATTGATGGCTATATAAACCAACCATCCAGCTAATTTGTAGCATGTTGTTTAGCTTAAAAAAAAAAAGTGTGGAAGTTTGTGTATATATACGTGTATGAAAAGCCTGAGTATGTCGGATTTCGAGGCACATTTGTGAATAATTCAGGAACAGAGTTGAAAAGCTGCATTAAATTTTCAATCAAATTTGAAAGAGTTTGTTTTTTTATGTGTTTATGGAGAGGTTGTTCACAATATCTGGATTTTCTTGAGTGTCTGTGGGAAAGACCAGTGCTCACATCCAACATACAAATGTTTATTGTCAATGGAAATTCTAAACTGAACCACTGACTGAAACAGCCTAGTACATTGTTTTTATTCATTCTGATTATACGATCTTTCCCATAGACAGGATAGCACACACCACTGCAATTGAGCAATATGGTATATTCGCTCCCAAGTTTGAGCCAGTATTGAGATTAAAAATCCCATGCCTCCATGAATCCAACACATCCAATGACTTCAACTTCTCTGTGGAACACTGGTAGATCTTATTGGATTGGAGTTTGGGTTCTCTAGATGTTCAAACAGGGAGTCATTGTGGCACTTTAAATTTCCACACCAAAACTGCACAGACATTTATAAAATAGTTTAAGAAAAATAAATGACCAACTCATTTTCTTACAACACTTGTTTTTATTTCACTTGTCAGATAACAGCACGAGCCTACGTCCCCATGATCAGCCAGTTTTAACATGTTTGTATGACCTCGTCATCACACAGATGGACATGTTCAATGAACAGAGAATGTACAAGCTGCCGTAGTTATTGTCTGGTTAAAATACCATTATATTGCATAGACGTCTATTCCAGAACAGGGGAGAGAATCAAGAGTTGGCTCTTCATTGTTAAAACCTTTAAAGTGTACTGTTTATGTATATAATATAGTGGGGATAATCTCTTTTAAAATAAATTACTTTTAATGGGTAACTGATAACAGAAGTAGACCCAAAACAGTTTCATGGGAGAAACTCAAATATGGGACCTATATGAATACAAAACTTAATTTCGAGTACTATAAAATGTTGCATATATATATATACAGAATGCCTACAGTTGTTGAGGGTAAGCATGCCATACCATCATTACATACACACACCCCAAATCCAATTGGTAACAAGGCCCTACTTAAAGGTGTTACCTTAATGTTTCCAAGTTTTTATTAATCATATTGCCACAAATTTAACAAGTAAAATGGGACAGTAAGTTAAGTTATATTTATCTGAATTACATAGTTAATCAATGAATAAGACTAAATGTACATCTCCAAGATATAATTATGGCTTGGCGAGTAAAATTTAATTTTCAATTCAAGATGGTGCAGAAGTTAAATTTTTAGTATCCTTTTGAAGACAGGGGCCTGTTAAACAGTTTTTGTCTTGAGTGTACAAAGATCATCCCAAATAAATCCAAGATGGCTGCAATTTTCAAGATGGTGGTCTCAACTTTCATAAAATTAATTTTCATTCTGGTCCTAACTTTGCTGTATAAAACCTTTTTGAAGTCTGGTCTTAAAACCTAATTACAGTTTTATGTAAAATAATACTCTTATAAAACATATTTTTAAATTAGAAGACACTATATTTGTGTACTGCTTTAATTATAATCATTACAAACATACTCTCACATCTGACACCATGTAATATAACAATTTATGCCAAGATGAGTGAAGACATGTAGTCTGCTTTTAGCTATACGTACAAGTACTGTTATTAAAGTGGCAGTGTAAGATATACATTCTATAATTATTTAATGAAGAACGAACAGCTTGATCCAACCCCTGCAGGTACTAACCAGGCAATTTGGTGGAATGCTATGATACAAGTGAACATGGATACAGAACAAGTCTTCAAGATAACATTTACATTCAGAGGAGGATGGAGAAATATTTTATGAAGAAAACCAATACTTTTTCATTGTGAAATTTTATATCTGTTTAATTTGACAATTTAACACTACATGCACATCCATCAGAAAATTACCGAACCTTATTACACACCTAGATATGAAAATATGGGTAACAGTAATAATGCTCAGGTTTCTGACAAATATTACTTCTTATAATGGTGGGTAATAATAAATACTACATAATAAATGCTAGCATGCTGGAACTGGTTTAGTTTTATCTATATGTATCCAAAAAGACAAATGCTTTTAAAAATGAGATAAAGATGAGTTTCTTTAAAAAAGATAACCATATACATGTATGTTGAAGTTCTTGGATTATCCTTAATTCAGTTTTATGGTCTTCTGGCTTGAAGATTATTATTTAGCCAACATCACCAAAACAAATGGTCTTTATTATTATAAAAAGAGAAATACTGAGATGATAGGAAAATGAACAAAACAAAAAGAGAGATTTTGGTTAAAATAAAATTAAGATCTTGGAAAAATCCTCAAATCGCTTTAGTTTATGTTTTTTTTATTATTATTATTTTTATGCATTTCTAGAACTCCACAATAAAAAACTACTGTTTCCAATTTATTTCTATTTTCAATCTTACCCCATCCTGCTCTTAATTGAACTTAACACACGCAACAACTAGCCAAGAAACACTTAGCCAAAAAAGCATGCTACAATATCGTGCCATAATCTTACTAGAAACCATAAGTGAAACACATCTTGGCCAAGCGTCTTACTAGAAACCATAAGTGAAACACATGTTGGCCAAGCGTCTTACTAGAAACTGTAAGTGAAACACATCTTGGCCAAGCATCTTCAAAATTAGAAAGATTATCAAAATTACTACTAGTACAATGCCATATCATATATATTAATAAATATTCAAAAAGATCATTACAGCCATTTTATCAATAAATAAGCAAATGAAATCCATGTAAATACTTGTTTTAAACAGCATATATATACATATGAGCATCACAAGCTAAATAAAAATGAGTTGAAATTTGATCTCTGAAATCAAGAAAAACAAACAGCACAAGAAGATAATGCTATATTGCACTCAAAATGTCAGCTTCAATATTAATAGACTTTAACACAACCTTTTCATAAGTCATTTTTTTCTTTTTATGTAGAGTAAAACTGAGGATTTCAAACAATGGAGGAATTTCTCTTTTATACCTACAGTAATATTAATACATAGAAATGTCTTATTTTGAATAGCTTTTTCTATATTTGCTAATAAAAGCTTAGTAATAGAAGAAACATTAACAATGATTCAAGAAAATGTTACTGGATAGTTTTAATTCTTTAAATAATTTAGATATGTTAATACAAAGCACAACTATTTGGTGCAAAATTAAAGTGACAACAGGGAGTATTTATTGTATTTGGTGCCAAATATCTAAGCTTAAGAAAGAAAAAAAAAATTGTTTAAGGATACCCCAATATAAATGAGAAAGCCCCAATTTAAATATCCTAATAATACCCTAATTTAAATATCCTTAGAATACCCTAATTTAAATAATTATCCTCAGAATACCCTTATTTAAATATCCTGAGAATGACCTAATTGATATATCCTCAGAATATCCTAATTTAAATATCCTCAGAATACACTAATTTAAATACCCTCAGAATGCCCTAATTTAAATATCCTCAGAACCCCTTAATATAAATATCCTCAGAATCCGTAATTTAAATATCCTCAGAACCCCTTAATATAAATATCCTCAGAATGACCTAATTTAAATATCCTCAGAACTCTTTAATATAAATATCCTCTGAATGACCTAATTTAAATATTCTCAGAACCCCTTAATATAAATATCCTCAGAATGACCTAATTTAAATATTCTCAGAACACCCTAATCCCCTTAATATACTCAGAACACCCTAATTTAAATATTCTCGAAACACTTTATTTTAAATTTCTTTGAAATAACCTGATTTAAATATCCTCAGAATACCCTAATTTAAATATCCTCAGAATGACCTAATTTAAATATCCCAATTTACCTTGAGAACATTCAGGCACAATGGCAGCATTTCACTCAATAAGCTGCAGACTAAAAAATATACTTTGCACCTGACAAAACGCAATTCAAAATGACCACACATTCACAACCAACGGGTATTACATATATGTATATGAAATATGAATAACAGATGTAGAAATCTTTCCTTGTACGAGCCCTGCAAACTGCACGTGCATGCATAGATGGTAACAAGGAAAATAAGTTATTTAATCATAATAAGAATTTGTTGCAGCTTAACTTCAAAAAACCTGTAGTAGAGAGGGGACATTATTCTTGAAATAAATCTAATAACATTTTATCCTAAGCCAATAATTAGTTGCTTAGCAACAATATTAGTGTCATGGTGGGAAAATATTTTCTTAATAATTTGATTAACACATTATTAAACACCAAAGTTCAGTGTTGTGAAAATATTTCAAAACCAAATTTTTTAATAACAGACATATTTTTAAACTTAATATGCAATATTTGTTTTTATTTTTTGTTTAACAACACTATTAGATCACACTGATGTATTAATCATCAACTATTGAATATCAGTACTTAATAATTTTAACATGTAGTCAGTGTGAGCCAGCCTCCAATGGGTTAATATGCAATATTTGTTTTTATTTTTTGTTTAACAACACTATTAGACCACACTGATGTATTAATCATCAACTATTGGATATCAGTGCTTAATAATTTTAACATGTAGTCAGTGTGAGCCAGCCTCCAATGGGTTAATATGCAATAACATTAAGTGTTAATATCTCTCTTATTTCACAACCACATCAAAACTGTTTAATTTTTAGTAAAGATATTTAGAAGAGAAATATTTCACTTACAGGATCTTATATTTAACTATACTTTGAATGAAAAATAAAAATCTGTATTTTCCCTTTTTTACTTGTTAAATTTTTTTTCTCTCTCTCTTCTTACTGTTTCATAATTTCATTATGTTCAAATATGCCGGTTAATTTGGTTTTTGTTTGTATATTTTATTGATACACTCATGTCAAAATATCAAAATAGTGTAAAGTGGTAGTTCATGGTAATAAACTATTTAAAAAAAACTTGTTAAAGTGATAAAAACTATAATTAAAATAAATGATTCCCTCTATACATACAAGCAAGTTGATGTCACACAACCATGATTTACGAAGTTCACAACCTATGACAAATCTAATTCATATTAAGTACAGAAAACTGCTTTACAACACACAGCAGGTTTGACATGACTCACTTATTTACATCCGTAAACATTCTAATTTAACATTCGCATGTACATTCTGATTAAATATTTTATTGTAACCCTGAGTTTATGAACAAAGTACTTTATGATACAATTAGATTTTGTAAAATTATAAACTTGTGATGTGTTGAAATATGAAAAATAAAGACACATACTGCCTGGTCTACATTGAGTATCAGTCAATGAATGAGTCATAGGGCAGGGAATAGACAGGTTACCCATGTTTCTTAATACAAATCTTTATAAACTTCACTGGTAAGTGTTCATCTCATCTCATATCAAAAAGATACATTCAGATAATCTTTGTGTGTGTTATTGTTGCAATTATAATAATTAAAAAAAAATTCAATCTTCCTAAGAAAAAACAATATTTCACAACATGGCAGATAGCTCCATTGTTTTTAATAAGAAAAAATGGAAAAAAGTTTTGAAAATTAACCAATTTGTTATATTTTTATCCAAATTTTGAAGAAAATGTTTTGAATGTTAAATGTTTTACAAGTGTTTAGCACTTTTCAATTGTCATTTTAGTTACAATAATAATCATGCAATATAAGAAACTGATGGAAGTTCAGTGTGTTTGCATATGGTACTGTGTATATGGTACAAACAGTTTAAGTCAGTTATTTGTTCTTTTGGCACTTATTTTTCAATGGCACACTTCACAAAGTATAGATTTTGAGTAAATAAACATTTGTATTAAGAAATGTTTAACAGAGTACACTTAAGATGATACTTATGTACATGTAACTGTGTCCTTCTGAAACACTGATTTAAAATGACACTTGTTTACATGTAACTGTGTCCTTCTGAAACACTGATTTAAGATGACACTTGTTTACATGTAACTGTCCTTCTGAAGCACTGCCTTATGATGACACTTTTATGGCAGTATTCCACACAACTGATTCTGAATTAAACCACATACAATCTCAACTGAACGTTGTTCATATGTAACTGAGACATAGTTTCTAGATAAGATGACAATCACAATTCTGTGATTATCTGAGAATGTTTCAAAAATACACTCTTCACGTACCATATCACACTTGGCTACACACGAGACAATTGCACCTCATTAAATAGACATTCTAAATGTTTCTACTGGAAAAAAACACTTCTTTAGAAGTTGACTAAGTATTATTTGTCATCCACATGGCCACAATTTTACTGAGAAAAAGATTTTATTTTCAAATCAGATTTATTTCTGCTCAATGATCCTGATCGTTCTTGTGATGATAAAGATGAAGTTATTTGCAGTCTTGCAATAAAATTATTGCCCTCTATTTAGTTATCCCACAAACAAATATCAAATTTTGGTTATGCCAGAGCAAGGCACAAAATAATGTTTTCACTTAACTAGCAAATTGCTAACCAATGTTAAAAAATGATTAGCAATTGTGGTAAAATGTGTAGCAATAATTTCTAACAATTCGTGGCTACTTCTAGCAAGCTTTGTGAGAGTACATTACTGAACTCGACGGTGGCAGGCTGGTGACCTATGAAATATTATTGAAGATCAGGGATTATACATCGGAATATGTGTGTGAGATGCTTTGACATCGATAGATGTGTATCAGGTAGCATTAGTTCAGAGATAAAGTGGTGTTTCGCATTTTGCTTTGAACAGATAATTTAGACTCGCAGTTCAGTTTTTTTCCATCGCAAATTGCAATGCGACACCGGTTATTTTGTGCCTTGCAGTTTTAATGTTATCTGTAAATCTGATCAGATTTTTCAAACCTTGTGACAAATGAAAACTGTTCAGATGACTCCATTACTGCTGTGTGACATTGTCAACAAACTTGACATACAAATGAAAAATGGATTACACGAAATTACATCTGAGTGATCAACTGGTGAATTAAATGATTGCAATTCAAGGAACTATGGAAAATCCCAAATGATTATTGGAATAAACATTTTAATTTCATATTTCTTTGATTAAATTATATTACACGAGTAAGTTTATTTTTTTAGCAGAAAATTCAATCATCGTATCTCAATTTTAGTGATGATATAAGTCAGATCTGCTTCTTTCAAAGCCAAAAAACTGAAGTCTAACTTTTCACATGTAATTAGGTGACAACATAGATGACAAATAATCCTCAACCGCACATCACAATCTTAACAATTCTTTGGTTTATTACAAACATGGATACCTACAGAATCTGTCCTGCTCATCCAAATTGTTAAATACAGATTTCACAATTCTGTTTCTCAGAACTTATTGTATAATTTCTAACTACAAACCCTGTGCTTGTTCTCATCATTTTGGAGTAACCGTTTCCTTCCTATCACTTTCACAATTCAATTTGAATGAAAATTCTTCAGGTACAAGTATTTCTGTTAGATCTATGATCAAGCTTCTTATAAAGTCTGAGAAAGTTAAATATTTCTCTACTAGAATTTTACAGACTGCTTGCAAGATCTACATCCAAAATCCTTATCACTCTCAAAGAAAGAAATGTCACCCTTTATTTTAAAGAAATGATGACCAACATATCCAATGAATTTAAGCAGCACCATTTTAAACAACTGCACCATATTTCTACAGAATGAAAACAGATTAGAACGAGCGAAACACATACATCATAACTCAAGTAACTGGGAAATCTGAACACAAAACAACTGGGAAAAAAGAAGTCCTACAACTTTCATTCAGAACGATTTTCAATGAGCTTTCATCAGCTTTTTGATTTCCCTGCACTTCCATTGGCTGGTTGTTTCAACTCATTTAATTTCTGCTGCTGTTTCATCATCTCGTTTGTTTCCGAGACAATCTGCTGCAGTTTCTTTTGCTGCTCCTGCAACAGTCGAGTCTTGTTCAAATTATCTGAACCAGTCGCTTCAGAAAACAAACACTTAGCTGGGGAAGGAATCATATCACTGCTTGTCGACATCGCTGCATCTTGCATCTCTATATGCGATTTCTGCTGAAGACTCGACCTACGTTCAGGAGGCGGCGGCTTCGGCTTCTTCCCGCCACTTCCAGATTCACCAGACAATGATTCTGATCTCCGTTCTCGAAGTATAACTGTTCCTTGTTGAGAATCTATGCTGGTGCTGGAGCTTGTGCTCTCACTACTGCTTCCCCGGTCCTCGCGAGTCAACATTCCGCCGTGTGACGCCGTTTCCTCAGCAGTCTTTTTTATTATGCTTCCTGCAGAAACCTTCTGATGCTGCAGATCTGGCCGGTTCATGTTAGCATATATTCCTGCCACAAGATCTTTTTCGAATTTTGTTGTAGGTTTTTTAGGAGGTGTGGGCTTAGGAGTGGACGAGACAGGCCCTGACCTAACAGCAGCTTTCCCATGTTGAGAATTCTGTACACTTTTGTCTTTAGCTACAGATTTAGCACCATCGGATGTTGGGGAGGTTTTAGGGGACACCGGATGAACTGGCGACATCACTGAGCCATTTATAACACCAGGACTAAACCCTGGGGTGCTGGTCACAACACTTGATGTGGGTAATCGACTACTTTTACGTGGTGGCGGAGGTGGTGGAATTTTTTTATGCTTGCCATCGTCTTTCTTGACATTTTGATTGGGTGATATCCTACCGTGTGACCCCACTGCTGGAGTCAATGAAGAAGAAACTTTTCCTGATCGTTGAGGAATGCTGGAAAATGCAGACTTTGTTCTTGTTGGAGAAATATCAGCTGACTGTGCTGTGATACTGTCTACAGTACCTCTTTTATCAGACATATTATAATTGTTAGGTTTTAGATCTAGGCTGGATTTAACAGAGGTAGGTGCTGTAGTATAAACAACATTTGCTGATGTAGTATAAACAACATTTGCTGATGTTGTATTTTTAGCTGGAGATATGTGGACCGTGTAGTCCATAGCTGTTTTATGTAGAGCAGGGTCACGTGGTGAAACAGGGGGAGATAATGCACTGAAGAAAGCTGCACGAGCTGCCTCCTTACTTTCATGTATACTAGCATTGGGGTCCTTTTCTTTATTGTCAACAACTTCATACACAATTTCATCCCTTGAATCCCCTGCCCTGACACTGCTGACTTTCTCCGTGTGTTGTGTGTCGGGAACAGGAACCTTTCCCTGACCTTCGACGACAATTTGATCGACATGCTCGGAAGAAGAACCAGATCCTGATCCGTCTCCTGCAGGTTTCAAAGCTTTAGTGGCAAGCTCAAGTGACTTTCCCATCCTCAAGGCTTCGTGGTGACCAATGATTTTTCTCTTCCTTTCACGGGAAGTTTCAGCAGCCTGTAAATTGTAATGAAAATCAAGACAAGATAAGAAACTGTTCTATCTCCTTTTGTGTAATCTCAACATTGTAAAAACAAATATAACAAACAAACTGAACATAACTATATTAAAATAGTATACAGTAGAATATAGTAGACGTAACATTTATTAATCATCAGCTAACGGATGTCAAACATTTAGTCATTTTTTACATAGTCATCAGAGGAAACCTGCTATATTTTTCCATTAGCAGAAAGGGATCCTTCATAAGCACTTTCCAACAGATGGGACAGTATATACCATGGCTTTTGATGTATCAGTTGTGGGGGACTGGTTGGAACAGGAAAAAAATATGAGAATAAGTCAACCAAGTAAAGTTTGTTTTATTTATCTTATCATCGGCTATTGGACGTCAATCATATGGTCATTCTGACATATATTTTAAGGAAACCCACTGCCACCACATAGGCTACTCTTTCCAATAAGCAGCAAGGGATCTTTTATATGGACCATCCCACAGACAGGACAACACATACCATGACCTTTGATGAACCAGTTGTGGACTGCTCATTGGAATGGAAAACAGCCCAAACTGCAAATAGGTCCACTGAGAAGGATCGATCTGACAACCGACCAGTTCACAGGCAGACACACTACCGTTTGAGCTACATCCCACTCCAAGTCAACCAAAAGGAAAGAGATAAAGTTGAGCTATTCTTTAAAAATAATTATTCTGATGAACTATCATCTAAACTATGGGAAAGTAATTTTTAAAAAGAATTCTGTTTGAGTTCAAAACATTGTATTTTCACAAACCTCCAGTCTTTGTAGCCTGGACCCATGATCCGGAACGACAGCACGGATGTTTTCCAGGATTCGCTTCTTATCACTTTCAGTCGGGTCCACAATGCAACTGGCAATGGCTGGAACCTGGGGTGGGCGATGTTCCTGTACAGAAGCCAGTCTGAAAAAAATATTTTAGTAAAACTAAAATACCGGAAAATATTTGGCAATGACAAGTTAAAAGTTCCAAGAAAGAAAACTGGGATAAAATTTGGGTTATCCCCAAAATAATATTTATGAGTGGGAAGTGTCCATGCTGATTTCACAAACCTGGAAATAATTATTTTTGCTCTGCTCATGATATAGAAATTTATTAATAAATTTGAGCATGCAATAAAAAAAATGTTACTGACACATTATTAAAATATACAAACCCACCTCTTCAATGTGTACAGAGTTCCAGTCAACTTCTTACATCTCTTAAGATCAGCTTCTATCTTCTCAGGCTCATCTTTCAAAAATCTGCAATTAACATGAAATAAAATAAATCAATATTTAACTGAATCAATTAAAGTGACATGCACAATTTTCTAAATTTTCATATTCGTACAAAGCTAATAAATATCAGACTTCCCTCTTACATGAAGTTGCATGAATTCAAATTGATTCGGGTAGAACTAGACACAAAATAAGGCCTGTAGCAATTTTAATATTATGTCACCATGGTAACTTGTGTAGTTGTGTGGTACTAGTCTGCTCACCAAATGTGAGTGAAAATTTGGAAAAAGCTTATGAAAAATATAAACACTAGACTGAAGAGTAACCTTTTCCTGACAGTTGTTTTTCTTTATAATTTGTTACTCTTTATGTTAACCATTACAAAACAGTATCACCTTACAGGCAACTGAAGTTACAATAAAAACAGAGATCTCATCATGTTTTGGTTACACTTGATATTCTGAAATGAAGTTTGTATTATAACACCATTAAATATTGTGTTGTCTGCTGATGGAGTAGAAGAAATTGTGTTGTCTGCTGATGCAGTAGAAGAAATTCTAGTACATTATTAAATTTTGTTTAGTACTGGCCTGATGGCTAAGTGAGATATTTTTCATTACTGTACCCATTCCGTACCCATGCTGTATACTATACCTATCCTGTATGCTGTACCTATCCTGTATGCTGTACCTATCCTGTATGCTGTACCTATCCTGAATGCTGTACCTATCCTGTATGCTGTACCTATCCTATATGCTGTACCTATCCTGTATGCTGTACCTATCATGTATGCTGTACCTATCCTATCCTGTATTCTGTACCTATCC
>JAULBS010097527.1:0-16535 GCA_032355785.1 Symmetromphalus regularis | reverse complement strand
TTGAATGAAGTATTTTTATGGACAAATCAAATGTTTATATTTAAAATTAATTCTTAGTTTGGAAATTAATTAGGTCAGGGGTCTGTGGGAGTATGCGTTTAATAACAGCCATTAATTATCACTGTAATTCTAAAATTAAATTATATGCTCTCTTGAATAAAAGTCATTAATTATCATTGTATAATTCGAAAGTTAAATCACTATTTCTCTTGTATAACAGCCATTAATTATGATTGTGTAACTCGAAAGTTAAATCACTGTTTCTCTTGAATAACATTAATTTATTATCATTGTGTAACTCGAAAGTTGAAGCATTACCTGTCTTTGAATAACAACCATTTCCGTGCTTCAAAATCAAAAGGGTGTAAGTTGGGGTAGCAGGTAATGAAGAAAAGGGCCAAACACTGTTTCTCACCTAGATACAAGTTTTATGTAGAATATCTTTTGATTTCAAGATAAATGCGGGATAGCTTGAGAAACCTACATACATCCTTTGTGTACCAGGTGCAGCTCACTTAGGGGTATTCAGTAAAACCAGTAAGTACCATACCCAGACTTACACCCTTTTGGTTCTAAAGTAGCGATTTCAGTGTGTAATTCAAAAGTTAACGCATTACCTCCCTTGAATAACAGCCATTTCAGTGTGTAACTTGAAAGCTAAAGCAAATCACCATTTTGTCAAATCAGCCACTTAGAACGTAATCATATTAAAGCTATTAATGAACTGAAACAATCTGAAATCCGTTGTAGCAGACGACAGATCTATTTGGTGCGCAATGTTGTACGAAACATCTATCCAGTGTTTGGTTAATTTCATCTGTTAGGATCCCCTGCACCTAAACATAATTAATAATAATAGAGATTAGTAAAATAGATAATTCTGCATCTTTAAAAATATAATTTGATATGGGGCGACGATGCGACATTGTGGAGACAAAATAGAGGACATTGAAGCAACAACTGCCGCCCCGCTCTGATGACCCTGAAAACAATGGTGTGTAATATCAGGCGCCACAGAGTGGGGGAGGGGGCAGGGCAGACCATTCCCTCCCCCACTTTTTAAGGGTCAACTAATAACAAAATCACTAAAAAAAATAATAATTTGTTTGGCTTTATAAAATTATTTTCAGACTCGGTGACAAAATAAAGTGACCGAAATCGGAGAATTTTCGAAGTATGAGGAGGTTCTTGTAGAAACAGTGGTGCCCTTCGGCCATCTACTTTTCAGTGCCCCCACTCCCCAGCCCCCCACACACTTCAAAAAGCACTCATCGGGCCCTGAGTAAATAATGCAATACTATTCTGATAAAAGTAGTAATGGTAGAATATATTAGGAAATGCTGCATGTTAGCCCAGAGAGATTCCCAGTCCCCATGAAAATTCGCTAATTCACATTATAGCGTTATCAAGTGGGCTCGGCGATAATTGCCTTGGATCATAGGAAGCAAGAGGGTACCAGAGCAATTTTGAGAACACGTGAGGGGCACAACGTCTAATGTGCGTTTCCTACTGGGCAAGCGGGAAAATATTTGCCTTCGTTAGAAGTGAAATTCAGAGGCCATTGTGGCAAAGGGACAGGGCGGCACGGTAAATGTTTCAATGCCTTGTTGAAATTCGACTCCTGTTATAGGCATAATTTGCGTCTATTTCTAAGAAGACAAATTTTGGATAGGAAGAAACACATATGTGAGTAGTATATTTTTAATTGTGTATATTGGTAGTAAATGAAATTGGAATCTAAGTAAACATTTATTTTTGTTTAGAAAATAATTTGGTCCTGAGACTAAAGTAATTAAAATATATTCAGCGAAATCTATTCGCGTAGTGTGAGGATTGAGGGTGAAACTTTAGTTTCTATTTCTGGTTTAACTATATATACATGTAGTTTACAGTGGCGGATCTAGGACGGGGTGCTAGAGGCCCGCCCGCCCCTGAATTTTGCAATTATAACTCTTTTTTTAATTATTAAAAAAATATTTAACGTAAAAGAATCCAGCATAATATTATTGGGCCCCTCCCTCTTAAATGGATTTTCTGGATCGGTCACTGGTTTATATTTGGTTTTTCAAGAAAGAAGGTCATATATACCTTTACAAAGCATGTCAATTATTTCATCAGTGTGTCGTTTCAGATGAGAATAACTCTCCACGTGTATCAAATGCTCACTGGCGGGATTCGAACTCAAAGCCTGGAGCTCCTTCCTCTTACAACGAGCGCCTATTGCTACTACAAACAGCTGAACTTTCTTAAACTTCGTCCTCTCCGCTTCCAGAATTGTCTCCCTTGTTTTATATAACTTGTCGTCCACGAAGATGACGGCTAACTTCTGCGATCCAAGACGACCGCCAAACGCTGGTACGAAACTAAACCTCCTCAGTTTGTGGAGTAGAGGCTGCAAGGAGTGGAATTTAGAATTCTTCCTAGCTTTTATAAAAGTTCCTGCTTCAAAGAATTCGGTTAATCCAACGTCTCCGTTATCAGGGAAATTGTCGCGGAGAATTCCAAAATGGTTGCTTGATGCTGAAATGTCTAGTTTCTCTACGATGTCGTTGATGGTGTTTTCAATCACATCGGTGTGACGTCTTCCGACAGACGTTGAATCAAAGACAAACATGATGTCAGATTGTTTAGTCCATCTACACGAATCTGAAAACAAAAAACAGAGAGATTAGTAACTAAATGTGTTCCAAATCATGTTAAATACAATGACAATAACTTATTGATTCAGAACCAGTAGTCCACAACTAGTTCATCAAAGGCTGTGGTATGTGCTGTCCTGTCTGTGGGACAGTGCATATAAAAAGACACCTTGCTGCTTATCGGAAAGAGTAGCCTATGTGGCGGCAGCGGGATTCCTCTAAAGACATATGTCAGAATGACCACACTTTTGACGTCCAATAGCCGAAGATAAGATAAAAATCAATGTGCTCTAGAGACGTCGTTAAATAAAAACAAATTTTACTTTTCATTGATTCGTTTAGGCCTAGAGACACATTTGGTAATTAATGACTGGAATGATATCTGGTGAAATACTTCATTTAAAATAATAATACATGTAATAATAAATAAAAAATTAGTTTTTTTTGTTAAACTTAGATTTTTGTTAGTTTCTTTGGTTTTGGCAAAACATATTCATAATTATATTTAAACTTTTTTTTAATTTATCAGTTGAAGCATTGTTTTGACGTTGGAGTGCAATATATATTATAAATAGTATATGATTCCATGTGTATTTTTAAAGCAAGTTGTAGAAATGAAAATGTAGTTCAGAGGTAGAATAAACAAATAAGAAGTGTTGTATATGAACTTACGTGGCTGGTCGTTTGGGAGGTCTGGTACCTTCACTGTTAGGGAGAAGAGGTGATAGCAATTATTAAAACAATAACAACACTGAATATAATTATTATTACATGCATCTACAACTGTAGTGATTTAGCAAAATTTTTATCAGGGTTGAGAATCATGGCCGTAACCAGCTATGGGGCAACCGGGGCGCTATTGTGAGCCCTATTGTCAGTACACATTATCATGTTCTTGCCCCGGTATATTTCGTGACCTGTCTACGGCCATGAGAATAGATTAGACCTAAAAAGGAGGGTCATTGCAAAGGAGCGTATAACCACTAAGCGGAGGGAGGGTGTGGCAAGTGGCAAAATAAATCCAAAAAAGTCGGGAAACCGCCGATCGGCAAGACATTCTCATCCCTGCTACATATCCCGTACTTAAAAACGTAAAATAATACTGACGTAATTATTCTTAATTGTACAGTACAATAAGGGGACGTAACTCTCGTATCCTTAAGCGTGGCGTTCAACATTGACAGCTGTATACTAATGACACAACAAAGCTGTTTGATGGAACAGTTAAACATATGTATTGGAAACACACAAATACAACTGCAAATCAGACATACAATGAGTGTGAGTGTATGTGTGTGTGTGTGTGTGCGTGCATGCGTGTATGTGGATGAATTGATACTTGTGTATGTATGTATGTATGTATATATATATATGTGTGTGTATGTGTGTGTGTGTGTGTGTGTGTGTGTGTGTGTGTGTGTGTGTGTGTGTGTGTGTGTGTGTGTGTGTGTGTGTGTGTATGATTGTGTCTGTATATGCATATAATAATGTTACACGTGTTTTGCCCACCATGTACATGTATATATACATTACGTTGGAATTTATACTTCTGGCCACTTGGAAGGACCTGCCAACATTCAAAGCTTCGCATCCCATTAATATTAGGATGTAAAATCTATTCCGACATCCTCCCTTTTTCAAAATTCTTTGATCTCTTAATGAATAATTGAGATAAATACTTTCTATAGCCATGGCCAGATTTATTAGAATGCAAAGGGGGCTATTGCACCGCCCCCACCCCAGCCAGACTCCCCCTACCCCGGCTAAAGACTTTCTTTATAAAAATGTAATAATTATAAAATTAGTTCTATTCATTCATTTTAGTTCATTTTTTTTTTTTTTTTGGAATTGGATTGCAATAAGTTGTAAGGATGAGAATGAAAATAAATATGGAGGAATGCAAAAATTATTTTTAACAAAAACAAATAAATTATAGTCCGTACTGAAATATTTAAAAAACGCAACATTATGGATATTGAATTTTTAAAGTATTTCAGTTTACTTTATAGTCTTTACATTCACACAAACACATAATATATCAGTATGGTATCAAATATTATAACCCAACACAACTTACCATTGCACGTTTTAATGGCTACCAACTCTATGATTTTATTCAATCCGTCGAAATCATCCACTTTAAAAACAAAGTCCTCATCTGGGTCAGAAGCGATTTCCATGAGTTCGCGAACGTCCGTCTGGATCCCGATACCCACCGAAAACAGATATATGCCATGCGCGTGCGCACGCGTAGACTCATACAATGTGTCCGACATTTTGCTCGACTGGCCATCGGTCAGAATAATCGCTACATGGGCTGCGTCATTCCGCGCCACATTTGGGTCAAAGGCCACATCCGTCAGATACTGTATTACTCCGCCAGTGTTAGTTCTTCCTGAAATGTAAATTATTTTATGTCACTTAAAGCATTTTTTTTCTTAAATACCATAAATTAACCACGTACACTGATTTTTTGAATGTTAGATTCCATACCTAATTCCATTTTTATACAGGTTTTCAATGCATTTTTGATTAAACATGCGTTTTGGTCATCATTATCAAATATTCCCTTTGTGTATTACACATTAAATTCATTGTGTTTGAGAAGCTTAGTTTGTTTTTAAATTCCATTTTCACCTTCAGGTGCTATACAATATAAACAAATTAAATAATAATAATATATTTCACCAATCCATTGCACTTTAAAATTTAAAATAAAGTTATTTCACCCAAAATAACGCAAACTGGGATTTAATTATTAATTAACATTAGCAATCCGAGACTGCAGTAAATTGGGTCGTCCAAAGAAAATATGCAGAAAAGAGAAAAATTGGAAAGTAATTAGATAGACGATAGAGTGTTTGGATGTAATATAAACACAAGGCGATAAATAAAATAAACTGGAGATATTCTGAAAAGAATTACACTGTAATCTCCAAATTGGTATAGACAAATATGCGATTGAATTAACTCATGGGTCACTTTCAAAACACTAATGTCATCAAATATCTGCGAAACAAGAGCATATCCTGCACAACAAATAGCCTAGTCTTTATTCTTTTGGTGGATATCCGGAAAATATGACAGGCAGTATTCACTAAGCTAAAAACATAATCGTTGCTGTTTTTCTTTCTAGGATGACAAAGACAGTTCTAATGGAGTGAATGTATTGCTACATATCATCTGAAGGAACGCATGTCACTCATACTATATTTTTCATTTTTGCCTTGATAATTTGGATCTCTCTTTAATTGCACACACTTCCTAATACAAAATCTTGACTATACCATTAAGTAACTCTGTTCATACCTGTAAGAAACGGTGTTTTGTCAATCATGTTCTTTAACTCAGTTTTGTCGTAGCTGCCACTCAATGGTACTTGCAGGTGAACTTTGTCACTGTAGGTAATTACACCGACCCGTGTTTTCTCTGGACCAAGGTCAAACGTCTCGATGACGGACTTGACGAAGTCCATCTGTATGGTGAAGTGAGGTGGCCAGATGGAACTGGATGCGTCCAGAACGAAGTACACGTCTGCTGGTTTCCCGCTACAATCTGCAAGAAGCAGACGAACAAAACACATTTAGTTATAACCTTAAGTGACAACGTATTGTTGGAAGTTAATATATAATTACGACGGGACCCGATATATACACAATGCCGGAGGACGGCATTTGCTCCCCCAATAATCCAAGGCACCCTTTTTTGCGACAATAGGCGCGCTAAAATTTTTATGTTTTACATTTATTGAGTACGTGTTAGGCGGTCTTCAAATGACTGATGGGGCCCCTATTCAGTCTTGCCCCCCCCTCCCCCAATATATAAACGGCTGCGTTGGCCATGACAAATAATTGTATTCAGCACCCCCATGTTTTCTACCATAACTGTATAACTAAAGTTTATTACTCGTATCCAGTCTTGAGATATGATTAAAAAACGAGATGGGATGGGTGGGTGAGGGTGTGGGTGCTTACTTAAGTTCTCTGCATACATGAATGTTTTTATATATTGGGAGATTTAAATATAAACCAAAACAAATTTTGGTAAGATTTTGTATTAAGAATATACAAAATCTGTATTTAAGACCAAATAACTTCTTAATCAGTGAATAAAGTATCTTGGCATTGTAAGGTATGTAATTCTAATGGACACGATTTTCTCGATCGAAAAAGTATGATTAACTAGTCAAATTTTATACCAAGTAAGTAATGCTTCACTAACTCCATTAATAGTAATATCAATGTTTTTTTTAATATTTAAGTATGATGATTCACATAATGGGAACAAACGAACTGATCTCATCCGGATACTTGTAATCTTTATCTAAAAGAGAGAAATCCGACAATCGTTACAATTCTCATATACATAACTATCTTAAGTTTTAATGGTAGGCGGAACGAAGTCATAGCTTACATCAGCTAACGACAGTCCTCCCACTTATACATTTACTCAACAAAAGGTCTTCATCATTGCACTATACTAAATGAATCATAGCCAACAAGTGCTTCAGATGTCGTAATATAGGATTTCAGACCTTCCTAATTTAAAATATACGATTCCAAGAAGAATACTTTGAATAAAAGCAAAATATCTTGTTGAGGTCGTATATGAGGCTTGATTGCTACTCATTTATGCCCTATTACCCTTCCCACAATATGTCAAAATATTGTGTTTAAGACCATCCTAAGGTTAAAATATACAACTGCGTGAAGATAAGTTTATTCTTGTTTTCTACTCATTTATGCCCTTTTGCCCTTTCCCACAAGACGTCAGAATATTTTGTATCAGACCATCCTAAGTTTAAAATATACTGCTTTTTGAAAAGACACATTGATCCTTACTTGATGCTCATCTGTGCGCTATTGCCCTTTCCTACTAATCGAATTGTCAGTTCCTGTCATGGGATGCTATTTCTGCATTCTATGAATAACTGACAAAAGTGATAACATCCTCATCTCGACACTATCAACAGATTTATTAAATTGTTGAAAATCTTCGATGAACTCATAATTAGTGCCACCTGAACATTATAGTGTACACCCACATAATGAATTTTTAGCAAGCTTATTGCTTTGTATTAATATACTCAGCAAAATTAATTAAGGGCAAGCAGACATTTTAGTCCTTTTTTACTAGTGTTAAATTATTGTTAGCTTTTATATGTTCAATTGCAACATGTCATAAATGTTAAATTAAAATCCAAGCTTTGTATGTTTTGTAGAACAAAACACAAACATCTCCTGACTTTTAATTAATTTTGTTGAGTATACATAGCTATTAAAAATATTAAGGAATATTAATGAGTTCTTTGTGAGGCATATACTTAAGTAAAGTTTGTTTTATTTAACGACGCCTCTAGAACATATTGATTTATATTTTATCATCGGCTATTGGACGTCAATCATATGGTCATTCTGACATATGTATTTAGAGGGTATCCGCTGCCGCCACATAGGCTGCTCTTTCCGATATGCAGCAAGGGGACTTTTATATGCACCGTCCAATAGACAGGAGAGCACATACCACGGCCTTTGATGAACCAGTTGTGGGCCACTGGCTGGAACGGAAAATAGCCCAAACTGTAAATAGGTCCACTAAGGATCGATCCGATGACCGACCGGTTCACAGGAGGACACTCTACCATTTGAGCTACATCCTACTCACGCATATACTTAAGATTCTCGTAACTATTATTCTCAGTGGTAACGTACATTTAGTTTACTAGCACCACTAAAAGTTTCCGTTTTACAAGTAATAGTCTTAACGTCTTTATAGTAGTATATTAATAACAATTATCTTGCAAAATGTCATCATCTGTTCTGTTTAAATGATTTTAAGCAGATATATAATGTTGGTTTCTGCTCTGGCTACGTCACTTCAAAAGAAATAGTCTATTTCAACTTACGTTCTTTTGGTGTCTGTGGAGGTTTCTCCCTTATCGAACCTGGCGGTTGGTCTTTGGACGGTCCTGAAAGCAAAATGAGTTTCTACTGTAACTAATGTAATTCAGTTTATAATGTAATTAATGTAATTGTATATGAATACCCTCCTGGTAACATGTTCTGTCGGAATTTATCCTCAAACATATAAGGTCATCCGATGGTGAAGTTGTTATCTTCGGAGTGATATACGCTGTTCTTTGATTAAAAAAATAAGTGGTTGTTACAAATTGTAATATACAGCACAGTTCTTTTTTTAAATGCTACTATTCTTTAAAAATAAAACCATTGAACAAAAAAAAGCCGGTCATTCAATATCCAGGTTTTGTACTTGTTTTCTCCTTCTGTTTAATACATGTCTTTCACTTCAGTGTAAGAACAGAACATCAAATTTAATGGCAATTCTCAATTACCAAATTATTCAATTCTCAAAAGCCATTCGAACCGGGGTGGGCGGGCTTTACCCCCTCTCCTCCCCTCCCCCAATAATTCCAATAAATATATTCTTTATTGACCGGCAAAATCTGACATTCAGAAAAGGGAACAGCTCCCCAAATATGAATTTGGTTCCAACGCCCCTGATGACTACATCAGATGGACAAAGCTGAGCTTAGACAACCCTTGTGTAATATACAATTAAATTACATCAGTGATTCGTCATTAAGATGCTTCATCGGTCTGGCTAGTAATTGCCATGCTTTAGTGAACTTGTAATACCCAAGGGAATGGTCATTATGAGAAACTATCATGAATATACGTTGAAATATAATTATGAACATGCATTGTTAAGGAACAGAATTTTGTAAAGTGTATGTTTTGGACATTAGTTCAAATATGTATGGATTGGCATATGATTGGGAAAATCGGAATGAATTTGTCTTGAACATTTTGAGGTTGCCCTGATTTTAATGTAATCACTATATAAATTAACACAGAAGTTAGAGAAGTAACATTTATTAAAGTGCTAAGCAATTAACCATCTCAAGCAAAAAAGTTGGAAGTAACCACAGTGTGACCCTCAATAGACGATGTTCCCTTTTGTTTTGGAGGACGTTAAATAAATAATGAAATAAAGAAATAAATTAAGAACCATCTCAAGTAATATTTTTTAAAAGTATAGAACTTGTCAGAAAGCTATGTCCTGATAAATGCTTACTTCTTCATTCGTGTGGGGATTTCCCGACCCTTTAGCCGATAAGATAAGCAGATAGTGTATAAAGGTTCGACTATATAACATAACATGAAAAGCGGTAAATGTAACGTTTGATATTCAGATAGATGTATGATTCATATGCATGGCCCTATATTTCTGACATCGATCGCGTTCTATTGGCAATCATGTGTAATAAATTGTTGATTATTCGTGTGATGGTTCTGACCTTATGTCAGCATCAAAGACAAGCTTCCATTACATGTTAGAGCAAGTGTAACAGAGTTAATGCATTCTTCTGACTCATCGTGTACCCCAGACAGATTATACCACTCACAGATCACTGAGTCAGTACTTATACCACCGATATCTAGTGTACACATTAAGAAGTCATTTAACATGACGCATCACTGACTAAAATGGTCATTATCTGTAATACGACAGTTTGACCTTGTAACCATTTTTACACTGATAAGTAATGGTTGTGCTTATGATGGGTATCGTCAGCGAGGCATCATATGCTCATATTGTGCTAAAAAAAAACTTTTAAAAATTAGTCCCGATTTATCGTTGACGGTTTGCCTTGATCCTTAATTTAACCCATTCTTTTAACAGGTGTAAACAAAGTTTGAACTATGAAATGATGTTGAACTGTTAAGGAGAAATTCGTTTCTCCAGAACCAAAAGGGTGTAAGTCTGGGTTTGGCACTTACTGGTATCACTGAATGCCCCTAAGTGAGCACCACGGGTGTATGGTGGGTTCTGAAGCACCTGCACCCTATTGGCTGTCTTCACTAGCAACTAGTAGTTTTTTGGACCTTTTCACCATTATCTGCTACCCCAACTTACACGCTTTTGGTTCTAAAGCAGCGATTCTATTTATCACAGGAATTCTCCTGTCTGAATTCATCAGTTTGTTAGAACTTCAGATGGAGAAATGGCTGAAGAATTTCTCTTCTTCAGAACCAAAACCGTGTAAATCTGGGTTTGGCAGTTACTGGTATCACCGAATGTCGCTAAGTGAGCTGCATCTGATGCACAAAGAGTATATGTAGGTTTCTGAAGCTATTCCACATTTATCTTGAAATCAAAATATATTCCACATAAAACTTATGTATTAAGTGAGAAAACGTTTTTAGCGTTTTTCTCCATTAACTGCTACGCCAACTTACACCGTTTTCGTTCTGAAGCAGCGAATTTACCCTTACGAGTAAGGATTCAAGGATCAAATCTTAACATCATGACAATGCTACATAAAGAGCATGATGTTAAGTCTAGACTTGGTTGAGTCTCCATTTCAGATTCTGAGACTCGATTTCTCGTTGGCTGTTTGATCGTGATTCAAAGTTCAGCCTTTGTTTCCAATAGCATAAAACAGAGCTTAACTGTAAGTAAAGGTTAAATCATTAATAAGAACGGTCCAAAAGGTTGCATATACACGGTCAAATTGTAACTTTTTTAAGATTACTGCCTGCTAGTGTGACTGTTTTGACAGAGATTTATTGGTACGTAGCTTCACATTTGTTCTCACATATTCATTGGATTCCGTCTTGTGCAGAGAAAAGGTTTTTAATGCAATAGCTATTATGTCTTTCAGATACAAAGACTGTAATGGATTCAGAGTTTCAACTGCCTTGGTATATAATTGCCTCAGCCTAAGTTTTTTTTATTTAGAAATTGCATACTTACGATAACAAGTTCTATCTTCGATGGTTGTTCTAATAGCATCCAAGGCTCCGTAGCTGTTCACTTTGAAGACGTGTGTTTCTGGCGGATCACTTGACATCCCTCTCAGTTCAAAATCGTCAACACCACCCCCGACCCCGACAGCAAACACCTCGATGCCGTCGTAGTGAGCTATAGACGCCTCGATCATCGTGTCTGTCGTGTTCTGTGACAAGCCATCCGTGACGAGAACCATGATTTTGGCAGCCCAGGGCCGTCCTCCATTTTCTTCCTTGTACATCTCCTTCCTTACATATCGGATAGCACTTCCGGTGTTAGTCCCGCCTCCTAGATAGGATATCTTCTTCAGGGCTGATTTCAAGTCTTTTGAGTTCGTATGCTGTTTTAAGTGAAAGTCGAGTCTGACGTCAGTACCGAACGTCACCACACCGACCCGGATGTTGTTTTGTCCAAGAGTGAAGGAATCGGCAATGTTTGAGACAAACTGAAGCTGTTGTTTGAAGTCCTGTTCCCATATAGAACTAGAGGAGTCCAAGACAAAGACGATGTCTGCTACTTTTACTAGGCATTTTGGTTTTGATACTGTAAATAAACATATTTATATCAAAATATAGTTTAACAAGAATATATATTTTGGAAAGAAGTACTGTTGGTCTGTCAACATATTTAACGCCATCAGGTGCTAAACCTGGCCCGTTGCAATGGATGTTATATAGGAACTTTGGTGACAGACAGAGTTTATAAAAGGAAATCTGAAGCAATTATTTGGTAACGCAAAAGAATAAGAAGAAATAAGTACATATAAGCCAGATGTATTCTTAAATCCCAAAATACAAGACAATCACTCTGACATGTATCAATAAGTGCGGGATTTCTTGTAGGAACAAGTCACAGCTTTAAAGTAAAGAAATCCATATTCAAAAGTATTTCACTCTCATTTTTTTCAAAATTTGGTCTATGGTTGCATCTATCTTTATGATCACTCCCGAAGCTTCTTTAATGATTTACTGTATTAGCTTTTTGGAGATTTGATAAATGTTAAATCGTAAATTATACATAATGTTTGAAGATCTGCGTGCAAGAACCCGGTAACCCACATTTTTTGTCATTTTGACGTTTTTGGTACCTTTACACCCGGTAAACAAACCGGATTTATTAAAGCAAACACTACCTTCACAATGACACTCATATTAAAACAATACAAAAATGCATAAAAATAAAATATCTTCATAATGACACTAATATTAAAGCAATACAATGTCAGGTTGGTTGAGAGCAAGAACCGGGAAGTTAATTGTTATAAAATATATTGTTATTGTTTCAATATTTGTCATTACCCGGTAACCCATCACAAAATCCTTATTTCCTCAAAATGGCCGCGACATGGGTTACCGGGTTCTTGAATGCAGGTCTTCATTTAATGGAATAGAGGGGTATATATGTATACGACGCCCCGTTAGAGAAACATAAGTTAGGTTATAAGTGGTAAGTCGGCCTCAGTACAGTTAACTGCCGGGCGTGTTCTGTTAATTATGTAAAGATTAAGGAAATATATTATCCAATGTGCAGTGTTGTCTCAGAATCACAAGGAAAAAAGAAGAGATTGGAGTATTACAAGGAAAAAAGAAGTAATTTTAGACATTTATGATGTAAAACAATAAAGTCATGATAATGTATGTGATTTAGGTGATATCTTGACAGAACAGCAATGTTTAGTTTTAAGTTTTTAAAAACCATTGTTTGTGATTGTGTATATATTTTAATATAGTATTATTATGCGTTAACAATTAACTTACCTGGAATGGCATAACTGCAATCAAGAATCGTAACCTATAATAAAACAAAGTACATTAAGTAAAAAATATACTGTTAATCAAATCTTTTACAGAAACATTTCTTCAATTTCTAGGTTATTGTCAACATAATAATCGTATGCCCTACATAGATCTTGTTTTTGTGTCATATAGTAGTATAAAATATGTTAGTCATATTCTAAGATAGAGTTACAACTAAAATGGTTCTTAATGGCACTAATAAAATGCAATATTCTGACATGTATGAAAGGGCAAAAGGGCATAAATGAACAGAAAACAAGTATGACGGCATCATCATGGAGTCGTATATTTTAAACTTAGGACGGTCTTAAAGCAAATACAATTTTCTGACATATTATGGGAAGAGGGAACAAATAAATAGAAAACAAGCTTCATAAACGACCTCAAGAAGATATTAATCTGTTATATTTTCTTTGAAAAGAATATTTTAAATTAGGACTGTCTCAAATAGATAATGTTCAGTAAGCATCTCCTCCAGCATGGCACACTTCAGGACAACCTACAAACGACCACCTGATCTGAGGATTTACCCCTGAGAGAAAAGCTGTATGGGAACCTGGCTGCCATAAGGAGAACTGCAGCATTTGTGAGAGGAACGGGTGTTCCCGTCTAATGCGTGGTGATTTAGGAACATAACATCTAAGGGATTTGGATTGAATTTATGACGGCTGTCACTGGTGCTGCATAATACGGTATGCTTTCATAAACTCGATGTCGTAACTATTTTTATAGTGATTCTTGTAGCAAAGTTCAAAATACAAAGATTTCGCAGGACCATTTTTAATGCTGAACTTTTGCACATCATACAGTTAGGGAACAATGACTGACCATGATGATGGAATGGTCAACTGTAAATAAATTGTGTATTGAGATCTATATTTCACAGCATACTTGTTTTAACAAGAGCTTTTCTTATAGGGACAATATGATATAAAGTCAAACGGTTTTGGAAATGAAACAAAGAGGTCAAATATTTATACAAATGTTGAAGTAGTTTAAATATTAATAGTTTTTTGAGGACAAAATCGATTTTATGCATTTTTAGTCATTTTCTTTCTCTTTTTTTTCTTTCCTTCTTTTTCCTTTTCACACTGATGTTTTTAAAAAAAAGTAATTATATTAGAATTTCGCAATTTCTCTGCCACGTAATTCGATAACACAAAAAATTCCTGTAGATTATTAGTTTTAAAAATCAATAGTTCTTTTATCGATTCTGCACACGCTTCTGTACATGCTGCTAAATTCCTCTGGAATTCTCTAACAACTGCATGGTGTCCGTGCTAGCGTGCATTTAATTAGATTATGTTTAAAATAGGTGATTAATAGCAATTTGCAGTGCATGCCAGAGCGTTAGTCATGAAGACAATCCGTGAAAAGGGAGCCAGGAGGCAAAGTGAAAAACGTCAGAACCAAAACGCAATGCAGGCCCGTACGCAGGGGAGGGGGTTGCGACGGGTTCGCACGCACCCCTAAATCTGTCGAAGTCCGTAAATGCAAATTTGGATTGACGCTAATTTACTAGAATAACGTTAAAAACGAGAATAAAACATGGATATCCCTTCGGGTCTTCACAAACACACCCTCCTAAAGAAAATCCTGCGTACGGGCCTGCAATGGGCACAATTTACATGTGCGCATGAGAAAAAATGGACTTGGTAAATTGACCCCACTGAGTTTCGTGCAGTGATTATAAGTTATTACACATTACTGCAATTCCTGATATTTTGCCAGGGCATTTTGTGATATTTTTTTTTTACCTAAATTATTCTGAATCATTATTATTCATCAAGAAAAAGAGTATAATTTACATTTTAATTTAACAGCGTACAGTGTCTGCAAATGCAAATGGAAAACTAAGGTGTTTTTAATGTACTGATATGGAAATGTATTCTTCAACGTGCACAGTAACAGATACCCATCTATGAGATATAACAGAATTATTTGTTTGGTTCTTGTTACATGCCTCAATTAGGCAGGATATGTAGATAGCACAAAATACTTCTGGGACAAAAAACTATTTTTAAAAAATAATAAAATAAAAAGATGCCCCCGCTAGTGCAGTGGTTAAACTGTCATACTCGTAGCTGGCAGGTACTGGGATCTAATCTCAGTCAAGGCATGCCATTTTTAATCTTATATCAAAGTGAGTGCTCAGCCAGGCACAGTGGGTAGGTGTAAATCACTTACACCGACCAGTGGTCCACATCTGCTTTATCAAAGGCCATGGTATGTGGTATCCTGGTTGTGGGATAATACATATAAAAGATCCCTTGCTGCTTATCAATAAAAAAATAGTTTGGCGGCAGAAGGTTTCGTGTCTCTTACTAACACTAACCTTTGTTCTGAACAGATAGTACAGGAAGCTAAACTGCTTGCCTAGCATGGCGTGCTTGAACCTTAATTGAATATTTAAAAAACGTTTTCCAGTAGGTCATTCCAGGCCTGAGATTTTGAGGGGATCTACTCCTACGGGTATTTAGCACTGAATACAAAAAAATACTTAGTGAGTAGTGTGATATATACGGGCCTACATTTCTCATCAGGCCCGGGCCTACATTTCTCATCAGGCCCGGGCCTATTACCAGCTTTACACGAGCCTGGGTTGCCCGCAAACATCTAAGTTAGATACGGAAAGATAATATGAACCAAACAAATATTTTTTTTCTCGTATGCCTATGTGAACAGTACTTGTTGTGAGTCATCTAAAAATCCGACCACATACGTAAAACTATTCTTCTGAAGTAAAACAAAGTTACGCGATTTCAACATTTTGTGCATTTTACATTGACAGTCGTGTTCTAGCATATGACATGACACTAAGTACAAACACCTGGAAGATATCATATTATTCTAAATAGAAAAGGAATTACAATGTGAAAGGACAAGCAAGAGCTTTGAGAAACGTTTAGAATTGCGTTTTCATAATATATATTATTATTATATTTTTTACAATTTGTTTTCACATAAATTAATATTACCAGACAAAATCGATAAAAAGAAAAAGAAAACAAAATGGATATATGTGACTCTCCAGCACTAAACCAGTCGCATGTCGCAAATCTACATTCTTAGATATAGGCCCGTAAAGCATTGACATGTGAAAATTATAAATTTTTCGATTTTGTCAATAACTTTTAGAATAAAGCATTCTTTTCAATTTCAATTAAGTATTTTTGTAAAATTTCTATCCTAAGTACGTTAAAATGTGCTTTTAGTGACACGATGCATGACAAACTTGCTCGAAAATACTCCAAAAATGAAAAAAACTATCCACCAGTACCGCGAG
>JAULBS010097516.1:0-16538 GCA_032355785.1 Symmetromphalus regularis | reverse complement strand
TAAATTATCTTAAAGAAGGATAGAAATATTGAACATTTTTTTGCATACATAGTATTTATACACCCTATTAAAAAAAACATCCAAAACAACTTATGATTGGCTACAGTTACTAAATTATCTTAAAGAAGGATAGAAATATTGAACATTTTTTTGCATACATAGTATTTATACACCCTATTAAAAAAAAACATCCAAAACAACTTATGATTGGCTACAGTTAATAAATTATCTTCAAGGACAGAAATTTATATAGCTTTTGGTCAATTTTTGCATACATGGTGTCTGTACACCCTATTAATGATGAGATGAGATAAAATATAACAATGTTTCAGATGTTTAAATTTTGTCCATGATAGCTCTTTAAAATCTCGCCAAGGTTTGTTGCATGATGGCACATATCTGTGATGTCAGTGGCACCAAAGGTATTTGGATCAATAACTGAGAATGAAATGGCTTCAACAAATCATTTTCTTTGCACACAAGTAGCCATCAGCATTATGTTTTAAGACAAAATGAAGTATAAGGAGGTTTCCAATGTGTGACTAAAAAACTTTAGTGCAGTGCAGCCCTAGGCCTACAATATTAGCCCATATCAACACAGTGAATATTTTTTTTTTACAGTGGAATGAGTCACAGATTAAAGCAAATAATACTTACTTTTTCTGCAGTGATAATTGGGAGTTGTGTGGGGAATCCAAGGTTATGAGTTTTATAGGAGAGAGGAATGTTTTCATCAGCAGCTTCCTACTATTGAGTGATAAGTTTAAGACACTGTGTGACTATTCTTTACTTGCCATATTGGAATAGAGGAAGTGTACATTGTTATTATAGTCACTTGCAAAATTATCACATTTCTGAATTTAATGTGAAAATATGCACATCAAAAACAATAACAGCTGTGACAAGTATTATTTGGACCTATTACAGAAAAAATTAGCATGTTCTCTCATTGATCTGCATTGTAAGTGATATTCTGATTCCCACCAATCACCTGTTTTCTCTGTTTGATTGTTTAGGATATGTCAGCTATTGATTAACATTTATGCATGTACATTCTGGCACACAATACATAGTTTGAACCATTATTTTTTTTGTTTACGAACAATATAAATGTAGCATATTATTGACCAGTAGACAGATATTTGTAAAAACATATATATGGTATGCTATCATGATTTCTGGGGCCAAAAATGACCCTTATCACACCTACTCCTTTTCACTGTATGTTATGTTATTAAGTCCATAATTAATGTTTATTTGTAGATATAAACTTTCCAATGAAACTAACTGTACAACATACCTCAATAAGACTGGCTCCTCCTAAGCGAGCAAATGCCTGGGAAACAGCTGTCTGCCTTAGATCCAGGTTAGATGAAACAACATTCACCAAAACTGAAGCCTAAAATTAACGATTATAATATTTTAATACCAAAATAACATTAAAAACAATAGCAAACAAAGATATTTTAATGGTGGGAGTGGGGATGGGGTGCAAATCATATTTTTATATGATTACTTTTGACCGATGAGTAAGACATGAAGTGCCTTACGTGAGGGAGTGTCTGAGCTTTTAAGTCTAAGATGGGTCAGTGGAAAAAAAAAATTATATATGCCTGAAACATAATATTTTGAATAGGAAAACTATAGTCTGTTTACGCTACTTGGAACATGGATTTTTGTCAATTACTTTAGTTTGTGTGAACCTAGGCAAAAGGACTAGAGTTTTGGAAATAGCAAAAAAGTCATATGTTCTAGTTTTTTCATTACTTTGTTAAATAATAATTTAACATATTACCCATTCATTCGTATAGGAAAAACTAAAATGTTTTACAGCTATGTTCATTACAAAGTGAGGTAACTACCTGATTTAACATTCCGAACATCTCGGTCATTTCCAGTAATATTCGTATGTTGTTCATCATTTTTGCTTTAATAAATAAATCTTTACAAATATGACATTGATATTAAATTATAATAAATATATTTATAAAATAATAATCACGTACCTTAAAATATATTATACAAATAATTACCTAACACCCCCATTTTTATATGAAGTCTGCAGAAAATAAAACATGGTGGTCCAAGTAATGCCAGCTTGAAATGCAAAAACAATACTTTTAAACAATATCGAACCAATGGACACACCAACCTAGACAAAAAATAGGACATTTGTTTTTATTTTCCAATAATATCAACATTAATGAAGTAAGTTATATATTTTGGTTTTTATTTGTCAATATCTATGTTACAAGTAGTGTAAATGGACTATAGCCATTTGTAAACTGTGATTTCCAACTGTTCCAATGGTCACTTTGGAGGGAAGTATAACAAATTAATTTTTTATTTACTCGTCTCAAGGTCTTGAGTAGCCTCTAAATAATAGATTTTTTATGAAATTTCTCATTTTACAAAACAATTTTTAAATAACTGTCTGATCAGAAACTATTATTTGTCCCCGGACTTACCATGTGTTATTCCGTGTTGGCCTCCTTAAGGATGCTCCTAGACTATATTATAGTCAAAAATATATGGAATCTTATATTTATTCAGTGAATGCACTCAGGTGTGTAAACCTGTTGTTAGGCAGTCACAGGAAAGGGTCGGAGGCACACATGCATACTTATACTGGAGTAAAAATTAAGAAATTATTTTCTATCGCCTGAGGGACTAGTAGTCTTAAAAAGTTACTCATCCCAACAAAAAAAATCACCCATTTTAAGGTTGTAAAGTAAAGAAAAGTTTGTTTTATTTAATGATGGCTCAAGAGCACATTGATTTTTATCTTATCATTGGCTATTGGATGTCAATCATATTGTCATTCTGACATATTTATTTAAAGGAAACCCACTGCCACTAAATGGGCTACTCTTTTATATACACTGTCCCACAGATAGGTCAGCATATTCCATGGCCTTTGATGAACCAGTTGTGAACCACGGGTGGGAACGGAAATAGCCCAAACTGCAAATGGGTCCACTGAGAAGGATCAAACGACTTTTAAGACTCTGTTGATTATTAACACAAATAACAGATGTACCGTATAGTTCATGTTGAGAAGACAAATCGATTTTATTTTTTTATTTTAAGGAACTCACTTAAAAGGCGGTGTTTAATATAAGTTTGATTGTATTACTGTTACAACTGTATGGGATCATTCACAATTATTACTGATATTTTCCTATTTTTACACAGCGTACACTCGAGAGTAGGGGATTAAGACATGCGATCAAATTTAAATTAACAATTAAAATGTCGATATTGTGTGAACAAGCTGAGGTGAAAGACGAGGATCTAAATATTTGTACTCTCTGTACAAATACCAAACAAATGTCAATAACTGTGAACAACTCCTAAATGTCATCCCATGTCGAAGACTATAAAGAACTAGCCGAAAGTGAAAAAAACCCAGGATAAACGTCTGCTAGCATGTACAGTGAGTACATTTTGGTCAAATAGATGTGTTTGGCAGATATGATTAGCAAATTATCAATCTGACAGCTACTATTTCAAAATAATACTAATTTGTAATACAAGACTGTAGAAAAATATTTACTGGCTCGGGGATCTAGCATCAGTAAGGATTTACCCCCCACCAAATGATTTAAAGTCGTCTTGGGCATGGGAGCGAGCATTAGTTTCTATCCTTGATATATATACATAGATGTTTAACCTATCTAAATCAAGTAGCATATCCTTGATATAATTATTATATAGTATCTATATATACACATAGATGTTTAACCTATCTAAATCAATGAGCATATCCTTGATATAATTATTATATAGTATCTCTATACATAGATGTTTAACCTATCTAAATCAATGAGCATATTATTGATATAATTATTATATAGTATCTATATACATAGATGTTTATCCTATCTAAATCAATAAGCATATCCTTGATATAATTATTATATAGTATCTATCTCTATATATTTAATATATACACATTTAATTTTGTTTTTGATTAGCATAAAATGCAATTTCCTGACATTTAGAGCTAAAAATAAAATTGTATCACTCTAAACAGGGGAAGGGGGCCAAAGAATACTCATTCCCCTCCAGGTCATGAGATGGGGAGAACAGTGACCCCTTAATCCCTGGTTCTGATGCCTATTGCAAAAATAATATTATAGCAACAAAAAACTATCATTGAAAACAACAACAAAATAATATTGTAAACAACTAATTAATAATGTGGGTTTACTGATATTTCTGGGGACTAATAACTTGATTTCTACCATGAGCCTGAAGTTATAAATAATCTGTTTATTTATCTTGATATTAATTACTTTGTGTCTGGTGATGTCTCCTTGTATCACTTGAATGGAAGTTGATCCTATCTGTACAACAGGGGATTCGTCAAAATCTTCTTCACCAGTCAACTCGCTGTACCTTTCAAACGAAAATATTTGTGTTAAAATTAGTAATGAAAAAAGCTGTATGGAATTTTTTGTTTTGTTTAAAAACACCACTAGAACACATTGATTTATTAATTATTGGCTACTGAATATTAAACATTTGGTAATTCTGACACTTATTCTTCAGCAGAAATCCACTACAATTTTTGCGATAACAGCAAGAGATTTTTATAAACATCTGACCATAGACAGCATTGCACAAACTAGCCTTTGTGGGGCACTGGATTGGGTTGGAATAATCCCAATCAGAAAATAACCCCACCGAGGAAGTTCAATCCCACAGTAAAAAATAAAAATACAGATTGTAAAATAAGTCTGACAATAAGTGGCATCAATCCTCAACAATGTTCTGGACCAGCTCCAGTGGTGTAGAACTTAATCATTTTTAAAATCTCAATACCACCTACAGCCGAGAGTGAGTTCTCTGCAAAGTTCTTTGGGTAGAGGTCCATGACTTGCACTGACCAGTGGTCCATGACTTGCACTGACCAGTGGTCCATGACTTGCACTGACCAGTGGTCCATAACTCGTTTATCAAAGGCTGTGGTATGTATATAATAATTATATTTGTGCAACATGAGAGAAGTGTCGACTGTAGTTAAAACAGAATTCAACTATCTAATCTTACAAAGCAGGCTATTGAAGAAAATTCTCATCTGAAATATTCCAAAGTGAACTAACCATGAAGAAGATCTAACAGTAAATCTTTCTGAAATAGAAAACAGAAAATTTTAAACATCTCAAGATAGACTAGTTGATTTAAACATACTAAACATATATTAAACACATATCTATTATAAGGTAATTAATCATTGTGATTATCCTGTCAAAGTATGGAATTGGCAGATTAAGACACTGTGAGGTTAAAAGTAATTTTTAAAATCTTAATTTAATGTGAAACTTTTAATTAATTATTTAATTTTTGAAGAAATATTAGAAATATTTCTTATTTGTGTTAAACATGCTGGAAATTTGGTATTTATGTATATGTTAAACATATTAGAAATATTTCTTATTTGTGTTAAACATGCTGGAAATATGGGTATTTATGTATATGTTAAATATATTAGAAAAATTTATTTTATTACACCGCGATGGAGGATATAGCCATGGGATATTTTTTGATCTCCTCACAATGTAAGACATCGATTTTGAGAGGCCATGACCTCTTATCAAGTGACCAACGGAACTATTTTAACTTTCATTCATAATTTGCACGTATTAGACCACGTTTGTTGATGTGCTTCATTTTATACTTTAAAAAAAATTATACTATACACACAAATCTCAATTCATACGGGTAAATATCATTAAAGGCGTTTAAAAAAATAAAAATAATAATAACAAATGTGTATGGCATGTCACCGTAAACAAACAATAAACAGGCTAAGCAACAAGGGTTTTAGGACACGTACCTACCAGTTTGTTCAAAAATAATAAAACACTTTTAACATCTCCAGAGAATACATTTTAAACACTAGCTATAAGTAAAAATGCAGTTATATTCGATGTAATTCTAGGCTAATCCAGAACCCTAAACATTCTAAAATGGACTCAGGGAATAAAATCGATAAACAGGAAATGACGTCATTACAAATTAGACAAAACATAATCTTGGTAATATGAATGATGACGAAGCAACACACATTGCTACGTCACTGTTCTTTGAAGATTTTATTGGTATCACACTTTATTAAAACAATATTATTATTTTATTAATTTTGTTTTATTCATGTGACAAATGTGCCTTTTTCTGTCTTCTTTTCTTGTCTACTGTAAGAAGTTTATGACTTTAGAGAGTATGCACTTGCCAGTAGAAAGGAGTGTGCAGGCACTTAGAATTCTTACGCTGTTTGTTGTTGCTTTCTTTGATGTTTTCAGTTGCAAAAGAAAATAACTTCAGTGTAAGAGAACTCAATAACATGATTAATAATATTATACAACTCGTGTGTTTTAAATCGTAAACCACTCGCTTTTGCTCGTGATGTATGATTGAAAACACACTCGTTGTAATATATTCCGTATCCTATGGGATCTCGTTATGTAATCTCTAAATATATGTTAAACATGTTAGAACTGAGTTAAAACGTGCACCCATTTATTAAACCATGTACAACTAGGCAATCCAATCTTTGCCAGGCAAAAGGTATTACATGAAGAAAAAGCACAATTCAATTTTTCCAACATGCAGCCCATGTGCAGTGTGATGAAACTACGCTAAGGCCATATCATTCTATAAATGTCCAAAGTCCTGAATGTTGGGAAAATTTAGTCTGGGGTTTCTTGTTATGACACATTTATTAACTTCTAGCTGATACAGTTCAGGTCACTTCGGGATCTTAAGGGTCATTATATATTAAATCTGTTATATGGGTGGATCAGGGGAAGGGGGACACAAGATGTTCCAGACTCCCACCCCGCATTTAACCAACAATGTTTATTTCCTTCCTATTAATATAGTTCTGTCATAACTAACTTTGCATACCACCTCCTATATTAAAATGATTAAAAATAGCTTTGAAACCCTTACAAAAATGTCTGCATAGGTCTTTGTGTTAAGGATGTCTATATCTTCAATAATACAGGTTTATCTTACCTTCATCAGAAGTTGGGTTAATTTCATTCAAAAAATAGTGATAGATAGCTCTATCAAAGATACAAAAGTTGATGTTCTGAAAAAAAAAAAAAAAAAAAAACCTAAACAAATAACAATAAGCAGTCAGTTGTCAAAGCCACTATTTACATTGGTCTTGTGTCTAAAAGAAATATGCAATTACTGCATACAAATTTGTTTTTAAAATTATATAACACAGTTAAAAATGAGTTGGCACTTTAAATTCCAAACCCAACTCTTTCTATCCCTACATGACCTGTTAGTTAACTGCAGATCCACAAACTAATGCAATAAATATATTATTTTAAAAACATTTTTGTATGGTACAGACCTGACATTAAAGTCTCCTGACATTAATTAAATCTAAATGCAAATATAATAAGTTTTATAACCATGGTTACATGAGCTCAGACATTTATTCAAGTTTAGTATATGATCAGGAATGAGTGTCTTATATGTAAACGAACTTGTAAATGTCCTTTCGTTGCTGCTTCTTTTGCTACCGATATGAGTGTAGCTACCACAAATCTGGGAGGAAATTTAAACAGAACACCACATCCCACTGGTGGAAAGGCAATGCTTGTTGCCTGTTGACTGGCAGCTTGAGTGAAGCAGTCATTCATTGCTTTTTTCAACTTCTGCAGAAGTAAATAAAAAAATTATAAAACAAATAAGAAATATAATTTTCTGTACTTTATATCGATGTTTTTGCAGTTATTATTTTCTTTACATACTATATATATTAGCAAAACAAACTTTGAAAAAATGAAACCATGAAGTTTTTAAACTATAAAAATGTTTGGTTATATGGTAATTAGATAGTGTCATCATATTCCCCCCTATCCCTCCCCCCCACATAACCAAGCTTGTAACCACCCTTTTTGTTGAAATCCTAGATCTACACCTGATGTGTTTTGTTTAAATAAAACCCAAATTTATACAATTACATCCTTTCAGAAATGGAAATATTCCAGTAACGGATCCAGGGGGTCCGTACACCCCCTTCTAGAATTAAATATATATATACATATATATTTTCCGAGTGGAAGGACATGAAAATTTACAATTTTCCAACTGTCCTAGTCACTCCTCACATTTGCCACCCAGCCCCCTTTCAGAAATTCTGTATTCACAGCTGTATTCCAAAAACCATTTTATTAAATTTTAAATTTAATATTGAAATTAAACCCCAATTTATATTACATCCTTTGAGAAACTGATAGGTCTCCATAAGACCACTTAAAACAAAGTATTCTTATCATAAGCATTTCAGTAGCAAGTTAAAATAACAAGTTGGTAAATTAATATCATGATCAATCTACTCGCAAATCAACCCAGTAATTCTTACAGCTTTTGATGTGTCCTGTTGCTCTGAATCCCATCCTTCCAGCACGATGGTAAGGACGACAGAACAGTTTAGCTTTCCAGCACTTTTTGACAGAATCACACCTGCACTATTTCCAAGACTCATACGGGAAGCTACTGCAAGCTTGAAAGACTGAAATACATTGATCATAGTCTGATTTTACCATGTAACAAAGTTCAAATATAAACTTGTAAAAATACTAGTGTGGTATTAAGTGTAAATATAAAAATATTTAAGCTATTTTAACCTCTTTTTTAATAATAAATAAAATATAGGTATCAAAAATTTATTTTATCAAAAATCTATAATGTATATATTTATAACTGTGTTATATCCATGACATAAGCCCATGACATAAATCACATATTATGAGACAAAACTATTCAAATTTCCATGACATTGATTAGTATGCAAATTATATTATGATATGCAGATTACAGAACAAGATTTAATTTTATGTCAAGGTTGCTAACAAACATGGGTGCGTTTGATGCTAAAACATTTTTTGTTAACAAAAGTGACATACATCACATTTGTATTAATACAACTATAAAGTTGACACCACTTGTCATTAATTATAAAGTTACAATTGATGGTACAGAGAATGACGGCAATTCGATAAGACAACATTTCATAACACAGCCAACAGTACATGGACACTGAATTGAAAGGAACAGGAAGCTTCCCTCTTTGTGCAAATCTATGATGGACAAAGAACCTACAACTCATGTTCTAACCAAATCCTTATGGGAGAAATGCAACTCACAATACACACTTTCAAATAATTTGCATTTCTTGTAATATAGGCACGAATATTACATGTAATTTTAATGCTGACAAAATGGAATGTCCTAAAACGAAAGACAACACACAAAGTTGATAACTTTGTTTTTCAGTGATGTAAAGCTTACATTAAGGACATAGCAGTGTAGTACCAGTTCCCACCTCATTACAATGCTAAATTTGCATTTTATTTATTGTCCTTATTTTACTGTTATCAATTTATAGAATGGTTATTATTGTTATCAAACTGTATAATCTACTCTTTGTGCAAGCTCAAACAAAATACGTTCTACTATAAGTAGCGATAAAGTAATAAAGCAGTTAGTAAGCCGATTCACCATTATGAAGATACAAATATATTAATGTATATACTAAGAACAGTTTCCAACTTGAATTTCTATCTATTTATTAAAGATACATTATTTAAACAGAATTTAATTTAACAGGATTTAGCCTGATCTAAATATCACTTATCTAAATGTTATAAACTTTTTCTTATTCTATTTATTTATTTAGTATTTATTTAACAAAAAATAAACATTGGTAAAATTAGGGTAACTTTTCTATTAGTACAAACAAAGAAGAAGAGGTCACTGCCAGTGTATCACTCTATAATAATGATTAAAATGTCAACTGAAAACCCTCCAAATTACACACTTTAAGCATATCAATTTGAGAGGGAGGGGTTGGTGGATCTAAATATCTGTATGCTTTGTGTGAATAGGAAAATGTTGAGAATTGTGAATTACCCCCTTTTTATTTAGCTTCCAGTTTAAATCTGTATCCTTAAACATTATAACTGTTTACCTGAACAAAGCCGTCCCCTCCTATGTTTGCAAAAGCCTGACCTATCTTTGTACTACCCAAGTTGAAATTAGAGGCAACAACATTCACCAGAATATCAACCTGAAATTTAAAAAAAACACAAATAAATGGCAAAATAAGTTTATTGTATGTTTTTCATTTCCAATGACCCTTCATGAATGAGGCAGTTAGGAGGAAAGAGAAACATTCTTTCTCAGGCTTGTTGAAATTAGATGAATCATCATTTTGTTCACATCTGACTTGCACAAGTTAAGTTAGATGTCACCCATAAAAGGGCTAGACAGATATTTAATTCAGAAAAGCCTATTTGTTTGATTCTTGAGCCAAAGGAATCAAAATACCATATATCCTTCAACAGAAGTCTGCCTAAATTAGATGCCCAGTCTTCAAGCATCACAAACAAAATAAAAACATGTTTCTGCTGTTTCAGATTTATCACACTTGATCTTTCTTGATTTTTAAAATTATTTTCTCCACAAAATATACTGTTTACAAAATAACGACTTCACAAAAAATAGATTAAATATGTTATGTACAACAATACACAAATTAAAAATAATAGGATAAAAAAATTACAAGATCAAATTAAAGTTATTTAAAAGTCTCCATTATATCAATAATATAAATCTATAGCACAAATTTATATGTTACACTAATATAATCTACTGATAACTAAACAAAAATACAATTTCAATATTCTATATTCTATATTCTGTATAATTAATTTTCATTTTTCTTAAAATTTTATTATTTTATTATTTAGTTTAAAATATATATTTATTTATGAGATTAATGACCACATTATACTTGTCACTTCATCTGCATAATATTAAAAGCCTAAAATAAAAGATTGTTCATATAACGATCTTATTCTGTAATATCATACAATCTCTAAACAAAATAATGTGAGATAGGTGATTTAATTTATTCCATAATTTTCTCCATGAAGAGAGAAATTAGATCTCAAAGTGAAAAAGATAGAAGCCTACTTTATTCAAGGATTTATGGTAAGACACATTTTGTTTTCATTTGACAATATTTTTACCGTGTGGTATAATTGGTTATACTTATTTTTGTTACTGCCACACTAATGTAGCTTCTCTTATTGATAAGCAGCAAGGGATCTTTTATATACACTACCCCACAGACAGGATAGCACATACCACAACCTTTGATAAACCACTTGTGGACCATTGGTCAATTGGTATACATCTAACCACTGAGCCTTGCTGAGCATAATCGCTCTGGGTTGGAGGTGATACTGAGATTTTAAAATCAACTGAGATTCGATCCCAGTACCTATCAGCCATGAGACCAATAGCTTGAGGACTGCTATATATATTGGGGCTGGTCTGTTGTATTAGATCCTTGAGACATTAGATCCTTGAGACATTAGATCCTTGAGACATTAGATCCTTGAGACATTAGATCCTTGAGACCTTTGTTGTAGGACTGATCATCTTGCTCCCATGTTAATTAACGATCCAATAATATTTTCCATTTGAAATCATATTCAACATCAAATGTGGAACAATGTATTCTCCAAGTATATCATAATAACACTGGAACACCCAGGATTTTATATTGGGGTATGGAGGAAGTGCAGTGAAAGCACAAATAGGATTGCAAGACAGACATATATTAAAGGAGGAAGTGCATACTGACATAAAATCCTAAAGACATTAACACTGATAGCTGAGATTAAACTTGTTTCGATGTACCTGCTGTTTCGTAATATTGTCCTGGTTCACAGATATTGTGCAGTTTGTTGATGGCACTTTAATGGATGTTTGCCGTGCTGGTCTACACTCAGCAAAATGTCTACTGGGAGATTCTCTCTCAGGGAAAAATCTACTAGGCAATCCTTCCCTTGAATATCTTTCTTCAAACAAATGTACTTCTTCTGTTGATCTTGATGCTGGTATTGATTGTAGGGAAGGTGAATGTAGCAGAGTAGGAACAGATCTAAAAACAGAAAATTTCATATTCTAAAGTTGACTCAATTAGTGCTGGTTTCAAACAATCTATAAAGATAAAATTTCACTTGCTGAAGTTCACTCACATTGTGCTTGTTTCAAGCAAACTATTAACATTCACATGCTGAAGTTCACTCACATTGTGCTTGTTTCATGCAAACTATTAACATTCACATGCTGAAGTTCATTCACACTGTGCTTGTTTCATGCAAACTATTAACATTCACATGATGAAGTTCATTCACACTGTGCTTGTTTCATGCAAACTATTAACATTCATATGCTGAAGTTCACCCTAATTCTTTTGTGTTGGGGGGGTGGGGGCGATTATTAAATAAATAAATGTTTCAAGCAATCTATAAATATAAAATTTCACTTGCTGAAGTTGACTCAGTTCGGGCTGATTTCATGCAATTTATTAAAATTAAATTTCCTTTCTGAAAGTACTATACCAAAGGGAGGCCAATCACATTAAGTTCATGTTGCATTTTAGTCTGACTGCATTAATTTAGTGACATGTTAATTCTCAATTTTCTCATGTCATTATCATTAGTTTGTATGGAGTTCAGCAGGAAGCAGAGAGTAAATCTGAGAAATCGAAGGTGAAGTTTGAGTTATAAACGTTTGACTATATTTTTCTTTATAAATTTAGTAATAATATTTGTACAACTCACTTTCTGTTAAGACCTGCTGTGGACAAGTTTGGAATACTGAATGTGAGGAAACAGGAATGTTGACTTTCAAATCCAGCTTGGAATGTCTTTAAATTTGTCTTCAGAAGTCCGCTGATCAACAGTTCCAAATCTATAGTAACAATATAAATCTATAATAACAATATAAATCTATAGTAACAATATAAATCTATAAAATCTATAGTAACAATATAAATCTATAGTAACAATATAAATCTATAGTAACAATATAAATCTATAGTAACAATATAAATCTATAGTAACTATCACATATTACTCAACTTGCCCATACCATGTTATTTAAGTGAGTCTTCAATAACATTTGTGAGTACATTGATCATACCTTTATCTTTGACAACATCTTTAACCAGGACTACAGTCTCGTGCCAAATATCTTTCTCCATCTTGACCAATTTCATGGAAACCTCATCTACCTTTCCGACTTCTCCACTGAAGCTAATTTTGTATGTGTCTCTTTCAGCGCAGTCTTTGAAAACACCATTGCATTTACTGCAGAAAAAAAAGAAAGATTTACATATATATTCTGGTTTCTCACTGATTTTTACATTTCTACCCAAATATGGTTAACAGCATATTTTCTAACCCATAATTTAAATAAAAAATACTGTAAATAATAAAATATAGATAGTAGAAAATTCTGTCTGTCTGTCTGCCTGAGTACCTGCCTGCCTGAATCCCTGTCTGTCGGTTTGTCTGTCGGTCTTTACATATATGTTAAATTACCTTATGATAACTTTCAAATCTCCTATCTCCTTCTGAAAACATTTCTCCAAACATCTAGCCTTTCCTCCTGTCACTTTGAATACACAGGACTTATGTGAGTTTTTCACCAGTTCTTGTTGAATTTCTCTTTTGGCAATATCAACATCTCTATCTAGTCCTTCAATGGTTATTTTCTTGTCATGAGGCTTATCAATCATCATCAGATAATACTCTTTTTCCAACTGAACCATCTTTTCAGCCCATCTATGACTTTTCAAATACTGGTCGTGTTCTTGACCACAGTCCAGATGCTCCTTTTTGATGATACTTTTAAGAGTTTTAACAACTTCATCCACATCCTTATCTGATAGTGCTGCACATTTAAAAGTGTAACCTACAACAGAATACTCCACTGTTTTAGACTTTATAACTGAATCCTTAATGTATTTTTTTCCAGTATCTCTTTTCATGATTGTTGCAACCACAGGTGAGAGATAAATATTTCTTTCTACAATCTTATTTTTAATTTCATATAGAAGAATTTTTGCCTGCATAATGTCAAATTGTGATCCTTTAAGGGAAATATTTCCGGTGTTGACATCAAAATGAATCACATGAGAAAATTTGTTATCTGACATTTTCCTTTGTATTAATTTTAGTTCATGAGGTTTCAATTGCAAATCATCTTGTTCTTTCTTCTCTTCTTCCTGTCTTTTTCTTTCTTTCAGAGCATCAGCCATTTCTCTTTCTTTTTGTTCCTTCTCTGCTGCTAATTGTCTTTCTTTCTCCCTTCTTTCCATTTCAATTGCCCATTCCCTTTCTCTCTTTTTTCTTTCCATCTCCTCTGCCAGTTGTCTTTCCATCTCCTCTGCCAGTTGTCTTTCTTCTCTTGCTTTTCTTTCCATCTCATGAACACTCTGTTTCACTCTTTTACTTTCCATCTCATATGTGTCTTGCATTTGCAATATTTTTGTGACTGGAGTTTTTATTTTGTTTGTCCTAAGATGACTTTCTACAGCATGACTTTCAAAATTATTCACTACAGAATGGACACTCTGACCAGAAGGAAACAAGTCATCACTATCAACATCACTTTCTGATCCACTAAGAGATTCCCAATCTGATTCCCAATCTGATTCTCTGTCTGGCTTGAAAGACTGAACTAGTTCTACATGATTATTCTTTGACAGTTTGTGTTGTGAACCAGGACTTGGACTATTATCCTTACTCTGTGGAAAACTAGATTTCTGTTTGCTTTCTTTGAATGAACCACAACCTGGATGGAGTGACTCCCATTCATTCCAATGTGGTTTATCCATTGATCTTCCTTCCACCTGGCTGGTTGTATCATCAATAGTGCTGTTAATGCTATGTGAACTATATGCACTTGGAGAAGCATTTTTAGAAAGTGCACTCTTCGGATGTACAGATGGAGACGAACTGTTTGGAGAGACACTGTGCCTCACAAGTTTTGTTTTATTTTCATTCGGGGCTTTTTGTGAAAGTTTTTCAAGACTGTCCAGATGAAATGGTTCAATATATGGATTCAAGGTGACTTTGTGGTCTTTTCTAAGAGTATGGTACTTCAAACTGAGGATGGAGCAGGCAACTGAAAAACAAAATATATAAATAATAAGTCACAATTTTCTAGTTAATTTATTGTTTCATGTAGAATGCATTCTGAGATGAAAGATATTTTAAGAAATAAATTATAAATAGAGTGGATCCTGTCTATTTGTCCCTATCTATTCAATATATTAAAGCCTGGAATAAGCTGGAATCTGTATATTCTGGATATCAAACAAGTTTTCTCTATATATAAAATGTTATTTTCTAAATAAATTCACAAAAGTCGACAGCTGAATAAAGACATACTGCAATGTCATACAAATACTGAATAAACACATGCTGCAATCCCATCCAGATACAAAACAACATAAGCACATAAGTTACAATGCCATCAAGATACTGAACAAACAAGTGCTGCAATGCCATCCAGATACTGAATAAACATGTGTTGCAATGCCATACAGATATTGAATAAACATGTGTTGCAATGCCATACAGATACTGAATAAACACATGCTGCAATGCCATCAAGATACTGAATAAACACATGCTGCAATGCCATGCAGATACTGAATAAACACATGCTGCAATGCCATCCAGATACTGAATAAACATGTGTTGCAATGCCATACAGATACTGAATAAACATGTGCTGCAATGCCATACAGATACTGAATAAACATGTGTTGCAATGCCATATAGATACTGAATAAACATGTGCTGCACTGCCATAAAGATACTGAATAAACACATACTGCAATGCCATCAAGATATTGAATAAACAAATGCTGCAATGCCATACAGATACTGAATAAACATGTGCTGCAATGCCATACAGATACTGAATAAACAAGTGCTGCAAAGCAATACAGATACTGAATAAACATGTTCTGCAATGCCATCCAGATACTGAATAAACACATGCTGCAATGCCATAGAGATACTAAATAAACACGTGCTGTAATGCCATCCAGATACTGAAAAACATGTGCTGCAATGTCATACAGATACTGAATGAACGTGCTGCAATGCCATCCAGATACTGAATAAACATGTGCTGCAATGCCATAAAGATACTGAATAAACACATGCTGCAATGCCATCCAGATACTGAATAAACACGTGCTGTAATGCCATCCAGATACTGAATAAACATATGTTGCAATGCCATACAGATACTGAATAAACATGTGCTGCAATGCCATACAGATACTGAATAAACAAGTGCTGCAATGCCATCCAGATACTGAACAAACACGTGTTACAATGCCATCAAGATACTGAATAAACAAGTGCTGCAATGCCATACAGATACTGAATAAACATGTGCTGCAATGCCATACAGATACTGAATAAACACATGATGCAATGCCATCCAGATACTGAATAAATATATGTTGCAATGCCATCCAGATATTGAATAAACACATGCTGCAATGCTACCCAGATACTGAATAAACATGTGTTGCAATGCCATACAGATACCGAATAAACACATGCTGCAATGCCATCCAGATACTGAATAAACATGTGTTGCAATGCCATACAGATACTGAATAAACA
>JAULBS010097505.1:0-16539 GCA_032355785.1 Symmetromphalus regularis | reverse complement strand
TAAAGTGTTACATTGATACAATAAAGAAAAATACTGGTAAAAATTATTATTTAGGCATTTTAATTTTAATTTCACTGTAATTTTCAGTTTTTCTAAGCAAAAAGTGGGGGTGTAATTATATAGGTGTCCCCCCGTCCAAAAAATGGGGGGACGTCCCCCCCCCCGGGATTTACGCCTGTGACTGTTGATATATATGTATTCTTTACTTATGGGCGTATAAATATGACGTCTCTTTAAAACGGGTTGTAATTTGGTTTTCAAGACAATGAACAAACATTACTCCGCAGTTAAGGAAATGTTTGTTTGTAAACAATGACCGGGATGTTCATTTAACAGGAGAGTTCTACAGTAATAAACAGAATATTATATGTGTGTCCATGACGGACGATCTTTACGACACTCGTGCCTAAATTATCGCACTTCCCTCACTCTCGCTCGGGAAATATGATAATTTTGGCACTGGTGTTGTAAACATCGTCTGACATGGAAACTCATATAATATAATATCCTCTATCAGTTGACTGTTTGTTGTTCATTTCCCCCTCATGCCAATCCCTGAAATTGCCCGCGGCCATCGACGATGTCGTGGAGATTGCTAAGCAGTTTTCCATTCTCCGTGGCACTTTCTTTTGCACTTTTTTATGCACACAACACCACTAGCATCTAGTTTTAAATTGTCTTTCAGCAAGTTTATTTTATTTATTACAGTGCAACCTTTGGCTGGTAGACACATTTCGTGAATCCAACACAACAACGGTTCTTGTGAACACCACTCATGCAACAATGGTGTCACTAGCAAGGCGGCACCCCACAGATCACATAGAAGAAATTTGCCGGTAATTTGTTTTTATGCATAAAACTTTATTAAGAAATTCTAATAATGGGAAAAGGTTGCTTTGAAGTTTTGTGGGCCAAAAAATAAACAGCCGATTTAGGTCTTGAGAAACATATTTATATGATATATACGATGCTGATCATCATGTAACAGGTCCGTAGAAACTACTTTGGGAGTGTGTGTGAGGAAGGAGGTGAGGGGGGGCACTGACGGACTAGGTACAAACTATATCAGATTTTGGTTACATTGGCAAACATTTTTTTTAAAGGTTCACAAGTGGGAGTTCCTACGGGCCTGTATAAAACATTGTCATCTACATGTATGTTTTGTTTAATAATAATAGTATTATTATAACAAAGTTTGTTTTATTTAACGACGCCTCTAGAGTGCATTGATTTTTATCATCGGCTATTGGACGTCAATCATATTGTCATTCTGACATATTTATTTAGAGGAAACCCGCTGCCGCCATATAGGCTACTCTTTCAGATAAGCAGCAAAGGTTCTTTTATATGCACCGTCCAACATACAGGATAGCACATACCATGGCTTTTGATGAACCAGTTGTGGACCACTGGTTGGAACGAAATATTATTAATACATGCATTAGAGATGGTATATTGTTTTAATAAGTGTTTTAGTTATCTGTTCACCAAGTTTATGGTCTAGTCATGTGAATACTACCATACTATGTTCAAAGATTTTTTTAAAACTCTTTTTCAACACAATAAAATATCTTCATCTGTCCATCTATATAGGGTGTCCAATAACAAAAGCACTTAGTAATAAAATATAGAAATACAACCACATTAGAAAACTTGATATTATGTTCTGCAATCAAGATTTCTATCAGTTTCAAGTTTTATGAGGACTGTCACTTAGCCATTTTGAATTTCATAATAAACATTTCATTTACACGCACTTGGTAAAACAACATTGTTTATAGAATAACGATGCTTTAACACAGTAACCTGTTCTGTCTGTGGGATAGCGAAATATAACAGATTTTTTGATCCTAATAGAAAAGAGTAGCATATGACAAGGTAGCCGATTTCCTCTAAAAGACCACGAGTCGCTAAAACACCATAATTGTGTGACGCTTAATAGCCACTGAATAAACAATGTGCTGGGGTATCATTAAACAAACAATCGTTACTTTTCTCGTTATAGTACAATATCTGGCATTGCTAATTCACACCCACTCAAAATGGTTTGAACTTTCAGTGGCGTTGGAACGAAATTCATATTGGGGGGCTGCTAATACTAAGAAGCAACTGAATTTACCAAAAAACACAAGAATAACATTAAAATTTTAAATTATTGGGGGACTGCAGCCCTCCCTGCCCCAGCTCCCCCGGCTCCAACGCCCCTGACTTTTAATTTCACATGAATTCAAACAGTTTTCCGTCATTGCCTGCCAATAATTGCTGTATTGTGTTTTATTTTGTAGTTTCACGTTTCGCTTTAAAGAAGCTGGCGATTACTGGTTGTTTGTAGATTACACGTCATATACAGAAGGAAGGGCATGCAACCTCGTCATGGCCAATGACCCTATGGCAGCAGAAATGCGTATGTTATATATATATATTATATGTATGTGTGTGTGTGTGTGTGCATGTTTGTGTGCATGCGTGTGATTGTGTGAGTGAGTGAGTGAGTGCGTGTGTGTGTGTGCGTGCATGTGTGTCTGTGTGAGTGTGTGCGTGTGTGTGTGTTTTTACTGTACACACACATACGCACACACACATATATATTTTTATTTATTCTTCCATTAGTCACTGTTTTAACTTCAATGAAATCTTTGTGTACCACAAGCCTAAATAATCTTAAATATATTTATTTATTTTTAATTAGGGAAAACGTTCCTTTTTACATCACCCACCCCACCACCCTTTGGGGTCCTATTCCCTGCAAATCACCTGGATTTGCACCAGTTCGCATCAGTTACTTTATACATCACATGGTATATCAGGTACTCTGTTTTGATGTAAGAACTAGCTGAACTGATAAAAAAATAGTAGTAAATTAAGGTTTTTGTAATCATCTACAAAATAAACACTAAAACATATAACTACGTATTTCCATTGTGTGCAGTACTGGATATTATTATGCTATACTAAATATGAGGAGGTAATGAGGCTTTGATTCCTTTCCTTGTTGCTTCTTGTAGCTGTTTTTCCTTATTTTGTCAAAATCTACCATATACTCTTTCACAGATATACGATTTTAATGTGATAATGATTCGGAAATGTTCAATACTTACGTTGTTATTTTTAGCTATTTTATTTACGCTGTTGGGTCTGTTTGGTCTGGCTGGTATATGGGTGATCATCCAGATTATATATAGGTTAGTATTATTACTATTATTATTATTTATATTATTATTTTGTTAAATTAGTATTATTACTGTTGTTATTATTATTATTAATGTTATTATTATTATTATTATTATTGTTATTAGTATTATCAGTATTATTATCATTATCATCATCATTATTATTGTTAAATTATTAAACAATATAGTGAACATCGGAAGTCCAGCGGTAGAATGTTGGACTCCCAAGCTGATGACTGTGGTTCAAAACCCGATGGTGACTGGTTCACACTTGACAACGTGTCAAAATAACCGAATGTTTTACATGCAGAAGCCGATTATTAATAAATCAATGTGCTCTAATGGTGTTAATCAAAATTAAATATTGGACTATAATGTATTAATTGAATATTCATTATAATATATATTATGAAATACACTAATGTTAAGGTTTCGTCATATTGGTTAGCGGAATGGAAACACAATCCACCATCTTCGTGTAGACAGGTAGACTGGCATAAAGTATTTAGCGAGTGGTTAAGATACTACTATTATGTACATGAAAAATAACGCAGGAATATGTAAAAAACTTATAATAAACACGTTTCTCTTATAAAATATAAACTAAATATTTTTTATATTGATTTGATCACGTGTCAAACATGAATATGTAAATTCTTTCCACAGAAGGGTGAAATCCGGACGACGTTTTTCTTGCAGTGCCAATATTACTGATCCTACCGAAATGTCTGACGTAGTTGTAACAAGTAATGGGCAGGTACGCTATTTGAAAATCTTTGTAACTTGAAACATTTTTGAATAATTCAGATCCATATGTTATGTAGGCTTAGGATTTTTATGACGCATCCCTGTTAAAATGTTAGTGATGAATGAAAGCAAGTACTTATAACAGACGAATTGGTTGTTTTGCCAGCATTATGATATAAAATAATATTAAAACATGCATCCTGAGCAATAAATTGCATCTACCAGCATTTACGTTTATTATAATTTATACAGTTGTATACATTTGTATGCTGTTGTATGCTGTTGTATACAGTTGTATGCTGTTGTATGCTGTTGTATGATGTTGTATATAGTTGTATACAGTTGTATGCTGTTGTATGCTGTTGTATGCTGTTCCAAACGTTTGGAAAATTATCGACACAGAAGGGATATTTTTAATATAACTTCAATACATTGTTTATTCAAAGGGATTTAGGTTTCAAAACACTCGGTTTTACATCTCGTGGTCTTTATAGCAAACCCGCTACCACCACATAACACTATTCTTTTCGAATAGTAACAATCGATCTTATATATTTGATCTTAAATATTCGCTTTCCCATAGACAGGACAGTACATATCATGAACTTTATTACACCAGTATTACCAGCTAGAATAAGAAATAGTGCAATGGGCCCATTGAAAGGGGTCGATCCGGTGATCCATTGCACCTCAGGCAGACGTTTTACTTCACTGTTACTTCGGGCTACAATATCTTATATAAATATACTTAACCAAAAAAGAAAGTATGCATGTTGAAATATTTTTGTTTCATGGGGTGGTCCATTGACAGCAAACACGTGCACTCCTTATGACATTACTGCACACACACCACGCACGCACACACACACCTCATTATCCCCCTCCTCTTCCTCATAAATGGTGTGATTATCTAATTCCAGAATTTTTGTCATAACTATCGTGTGGTTTATGAAATAAATGACTATTGATTACATGCACACTTTGTTTTTTGGTTGCGTATAAATGAACTGAACTGAATATTTCATATGTAGCAGAGTGCGGCAAGTGATATATCTATGATGAATACCATAAAGTTTGCAGACCCCCCCACCCCCCGCTCCAACGCCCCTGATCTGTTGTCGTATTTTGAACTTATGTCTAGAAGAAAAGTGCATGTGATAATGAATGAACTGAACTGAATATTTCATTTGAAGCAGAATGCGGCAAACAGAAAAACGGAGAATGAAGTAGAGAACGGAGGGCCACCATCTCTTGCAACAGTCAAACCAAAGAAACAAAGACTGCGATGTCTTGACGCCTTTCGAGGGTGCTATGCTTGTTTTATATACCTTATTTTCAATAGCTGATCATTACATAGAGTAATGTGACAGCTTTGGTTCGTCAGCTTTGTTAAAAGCATAATTTAAAACATAAAAGTGACAAAAAATGAAAAGATTAATTTCTGCAGACAATCCAAACATTATTATAAGCAACTTCGTAAACTGAATTCCTATAGGGTAGTGTTCTTGAAACTTGATTGTTTGTTTATAAGCACGAACATAAGTCACACACACACACACACACACACACACACACACACACACACACACACACACACACACACACTGTCTCTATCTCATTCTTTCTATCTCTCTCACACACATACACACACACGAACATGTTACAGACACACACACAAAAACACATACACATTAAAATAGGTTTTTCGCTAACACTATTAATTATGTTATTAACATAATTGTATTTCGAGATAACATGCCGTGTTTATTTTTGTATAGGATGTGTTTATCGGTTATGATATTTGTTAACTATGGAGGAGGTGGATACTGGTTCTTCGAGCACCCAGCGTGGAATGGTTTAACTGTGGCAGACCAGGTGTTTCCATGGTAATGCGCTAATTTTAAGTTTAGCCTGTTGGTATCAAAAGGTGATACCAAATGAAATAGTATTATCATCATCATCATTATTATGTTTTATTATTATTATTATTATTCCAAATGGTTACTGGACATCCATGTCTGGTAGCTTTTAGTTATGGTAGAAATTTGCCCCCAGATAATATTTTGACATTTTAGTAGAGCAGAAACCACAGCATGTTAACATCTAGATAAAATTGTCCTTAGTGGTTTGCAATACGTTTTATTGAAGTACAGACATGTTCCAAAATGTTTTGCTTCACATCCATACTTGGTCAATTTTAGGTAGACATTTGCTCTTGTAGACGTATCAGAATATATTTTGCATCTTATTGGAGAATTGAGTCATTTTTCATGTTCACTTGAAAATTCAAGACGGCGTCCATTTTTTTAAATGATGACGCATTGAGATTTATATATTTTTTGACAAAAAATAGTAAGGACTCATGAATACTTGTAACTAACTCGTAACTATTCGTAACAACACGTAAACAGGTCGTACCTAACATGCAAAAGCTTCGATTAATAGTGACATTCCGTAATATACTCGTAACAATCCGTAAAAAGCTCGTATAATGCCCGTAAGTTGCTCGTAGTTATCCATGATAACTCGTAACAAATCGTGTAATTTTTCCGTAAATGCATCATAATAACTCGTAATAATCCGTAATAAATCGTAAACAGCTCATAATAACTCGTAACAACACTTAAATCGGTCGTAAAAGTGGCCAAATCGTAAGGATCCGTGAATTTGTGCGATTCGTAAGGACTCGTAAGAAAAATCCGTGTATGTGAAGGGGGCATTAAGAACAACTAGTCACATGGTATAATAGAGGGCCAAATTTGAGATTGCAACTGCAAATGAATGTGTTTTAAGAGCAATCACAACCGTCGAGTGTCTTCTTTTATATCAGAAGATGTTAAGAACTCGTTTTTTGCGAGACTTGCGAAATGTTGCGGCGAGGTGATACATTTTGAAAATACGAAATGTATATTAAAAAAAACAAAAACATGTTTACGTCTGCTAGAATAGTCACTTGATTATGCAAATAGTATAAGACGAAATAATCAGCTATATGTTTTGTATATTTCGAAGGAAATTAAAATGACTGAGTTTTTCTTTCGTTCTTTTATTGGCTAACTGGCAATATGTAACAGCCTTCAGTTGTAACAATTCAACATGAGTCATTCTCTTTAACATGAATGGTAAGAAAAAAACATTTCAATTCATTTGTTGACCTTTTTTTAAATTTATTTTAGAAACTTGAAGAGTCTTTGAATCAGGGACATCTTTTGTTAATTCTTCTCACATTATATCAGGTAAAACACCAGTATTATTAAAGTAATCACATGTATTAAATTCACACTCTGATTTGCAGGTTCATCTTCATCATGGGAACTTCAATGAATTTCTCATTTCGAAGTATGTACAAACGAGAAATGACACGATGTCAGATGTTGTTCAAAATCGTTAAGAGAAGTTGTATTCTCTTCGCACTTGGGATATTTCTGAACACCAGCTGGGGACGTAAGTAAATGTAGACGTAACTAGTTAAACGTAGAAGATTAATATAATCACTAAAATATATCAGTTATAATTTACACTTACAATACTAGAGGAAGAGTAACAATATTGTTTTTCGATCAACTGTCTACCTTTGCGTACATCCAGGGAGGACACCTATATAATTATCATCCTCCCCACTTTTTGCTTTGAAAATAATGGTTTCTGGTATTTCTCTTTATGATATCAATGTAACACTTAGCCATGTGGTCTTACCGCAACTATTCTGAAGTACACAGGGGGTCTATTATAGTTTGAAGGTTTTAGTCAGTAAAGGCTGGATGTTCAAAAACCATTCAGTCGGGTGCATGCCAATTTCTCCGCCCTCCCCCTTTTACAAAGACACCCATCTCCACACCTACTTCCAGGAAGACCCCATCATCGTCGTACCCCTCCCAAGAAACTAAGAAACTCTGAACCATGAATATAGTTTGCAAATTACACGTGCATCATTTTATTCAAAGAGTTGAAAATTTTGAGTAATTTATCACGATAATAGAGACCAAATTAAAAACTACCATAGGACAAATGTTTAGCTTTACTATAACAATGTACTAGTAATACTAGTAGTATCACTGCAATTTTGCGTTTTATCGAACATTTCTCAAACTTTGTTAGAGCGGTAGCTTTTTGTTCTTTGTCGAAATCCATATAATAACTACCAAACGTATTTCCTGGTTGAAAGATGTTGCATCGTTAAAAATATGGAATATAAATGACATTTAGTGGATGTTATATTCTTGTGGCCGTTATTAATCATTGATATGTTCTATTATTGTAGCCGTTGATGTGACAAAGATGAGGATACTGGGAGTCCTTCAACGATTTGCCATTACCTACTTGGTTATTGCCCTCATGGAGATGGTCTGTGGTCGGAAGAAAGATTCGCATCAGGTAGAGCTGATTGACGAAATATTAATTTCGCGGATACATTTTATCATCAATGTTTATAATACATTTATAAGCCACCGCGACATTAACGACTGGGCCATATACATCAATGACCTTTGGGATCAGTTTTGAACGTGGCAATAGATTTTAGATCGGACTTTACCACAATTAACACGATGAAATAATGAACTAATGATAAAGGACTGAAGTTTAGGTCTACATTGACGAAATAAATAATGCTTTGTGTTGGACATGGTCGTCCAGATCTTGGTGGATATCCAATTTACAGAACTATTAACATGATGCGGTTAAATATTATTATGTAGTTGTGGCATTTGGGGTTGAGCGATTACGTTATCTCAACTTACCTTTGTTATTCAGTAAAAACTGACTGTTTTTGGTAATGACCAGATACTATAAACAAGACTGAATAATGCTTTTTATAATATAATAATGCCATACATTAATGTACTAAAACATCAACAAAGATTACCACTTTTATAAAGGATAAACCCTAATATTTATCCTGAAATACATTCAGACGTATTAGCCACTGTATTGCATTTTCGAAAGAATTTTTTTATTTTGTTTAAATTGTCCATTACACCTAGTTCCTTGTTTAGACTACTGTTTGTACATCAATGTGTTTGAGGCCAACCTGTTATTTATGTGTAGTTGGTAGTATGCTCCCTCAAGTCACGAACTTAATCAAGATAAAGAGTCCAAGTAATCATCAATTTTACATTTTAGAGGATGTACTTGTGTAGTGTTTAGAGGTCTTCTTCCAGTAAACCTTTGGTGTTTGATATCACATACTGCATTCACAACTGATAGGGAACTGGGATGCAACCCAGAAATGTCAAATCGATTCCCCTTCAGTGGATTCATTGGGCTATTTCCGTTCCAGTCAATGGCTCGAACCTCATGTAAAACAGACCTTTGTATGTGCTGTGTTGTTCGTGGGAAGGCGCATATAAAAATCCCTTACTGTTAATCAGAAACAATAGTCTATGCAATGATAGCGGGTTCCCTTTGAAGACACCAATGGACACCTAACAGCCGTTGAACAAATAGCATGCTGAGGTGACTCTAAACAAAACATGCTTTCTGTGTTTTATATTATTTTAAAATATTTTCCCTAAAATGTGTTATCCTAATAAACAAATTATGTTGTAACGTCAGTCAACCTTGCTATTGAGTTAACTCTAAGTAACAACCACCTGCCTAAACAAGCACCTTTGTTCCATTGTAGAAGTACTTACCTGAATTTCTGCATTCGCAACTTTTTAGCATGTTTCAATAAAGAGAAATACGAAAGAATTTTATTTTATTACTTAAACCTGTAACTTCCCAATCACAAATCATCATAAAACTTGTCCGTTCAGATTTATTTAGATAAAACACAAACTAAAAATAGATGCCACCGGCTATATGCAGTCGTACGACATGGCACACTGATACAGTGTCCATACTATAAACGTCAATGTCATGACGTCCATTAGGCTGTACCACGAGCTACGTGAGTCTGTCACATTTCAAAGAAGACAGCTTTCTATAGCATGACCGACGTTCTCTGAATAGATGTATGTCAGTGTATTTGCTTTACGTAGACAATGCTTATGAATGCAGTCTTTTATATGTTGGATGACGATGTTTGTTGGAATGTCAGGAATGAACAGATACATAGTGAAGATGACATATATAAGGTCTAAGGGGGGTGTGTGTTTATGACGAATGTCACTTTTAGGATAGCGTACGCTTACCTCTTTGGAACCTGACAGCGGTGGATGTGGAAATTGTGAAAGGGTGTCTAGAAATATTTTATTTTAATATTCATCAGCCAATGGAGTGGTAGGACCCCAATTACCACTCTTGATCCGTATATTATCAGTAACCCCTGAATTCCGCTCGCTCGCGAACAATTCACCTAGTCACCTTCGTCTTCTATCACATAACGTTTATAAATTATTAGACACAAAAACCAGTCTAGCAGGTGAGTGGGAGCGCACACTCTCCTGAACGTGTCACCAGTTGCTAGTTCAATTAGTTCAGGAACATACTGCTTATTGATTATTGGTTATCGATTTTGCAGTATGTTCAGCTCTCGACGCATACGATGCATTGGTGCAATTTTCAGACAACAAAAGCTTCGGTTGCCGACCAAAACATTACAAGAAATATCTACATATACAATAAAATTGCCAACTTACGCTTATTACATCCCATTTCACAGTAAATCTCACAATATCCACGGATTTTCATCCTGAACCGCTGAAACATTTTTTTAAAATGGCGGTTGAACAAATACGTCACAAATACGAAACTTTCAGTTCATCCGCTAGCTAAGTGGAGTCATTAAAAAAATAAACCAGTCACAATGTAATATATTACTATTTTTATTTACAACACACACCGCCACTCCTCCAACCCACCAACAATTCCTCCCTTCATTTACCATTCCTCCCCTTCCCTCTGCTGAAAGTTTCGTATTTGAGACGTATTTTTTCGACCGCCATTTTATTTTTAAATGTGTCAGCGGTTGCAGACGAAAATCAGTGAATAGTGTGGGATTTACCCTGAAATTGGATGCAATAAGTGCGTAAGTTGGTAATTTTATTGTATATCTAGATATTTCTTGTAATTTTTTGGTCGGAAACCGAACCATATTTGTTCCCAGCAAACTGCAGGGCTTTGCGGCTTTACCGGAGTATGGCCCAAGCTGGACGGGATGCCAATCAATAATCAGCCAGTCCGGATGTTCTGGACAAGTGTTCAATTTGTACTGCGTTGACGGAAACAAGCGACAGTTACGGAATGAAGTTAAACATTTAATACGAGTTTCCTTCTTTAAAGAAACAACTTTATAACTCAATGCTTTAGTTTTTCTTTAGTTTTAGTTATTTGGGGGGATTTTTTTCCAAAATGTGACGTTTATATTCATTGTGATATGGTTTTCAAAAATCCGCTGCGTAAAATGACAAGTTTTCTGCATGAAAATAGATTTTCCGCGGACGTACGAAAATTCGGCGGTGCGATACAAATTCTTCAAATTTGTCATCGTCCGCGGAATTCAGGGGGTACTGGCATATGCCTGATATTATCACTATTTTGAAACCAAATCGTGAAAGTATGCGTTCTCAGTTTTCCATATACTACCACTGAAACTGCCTTGTGCTTAGGGTTTTGAAAAAGATAACACTTTGTCCTTTCGGATTATATAAATGCACAACCTTTGTTACAATATACTATAACGTTTTCAATAGTTACAGCCCTTCAGTCTGGTAATATTACATATTACAATTATAATGTCATGCTTAAGGTATTACAAAACTATTACTCTTCCGTGCCACTTGGTTGAAAAATATTTCTTCCATTTCATTGGTTATAGTGAGATTGAGTACAGATCCCAGACTGTTACTTGTTATATTACAAATGTGGTCTTCCGTTTGCTATATCTGTTTCCTATTAATCACTAAGAAGCACCTGCAAAATATTTTATGTTTAAACTCGAATTTTTTTTAATTACCAAAAGCATATAATTGTATAGGTGATAGTTCTCTAGGGTCCTTTTTAAAAATATTATTGGTCAACTTTTACTGATTTTCAGTCAATCAAATCCTTATATAATGTCATTTTCCAAACTTTACCGACCCAGTGTTATAGTTGTGATGATGTAAACTCACGTCTGATAGGCACTGGGATCAAATATCAGAGGTTTTTGATATTGATAGTTGAAATGAATTTAAATATGCAAATGAAAATATAATTTATATGCACGTTAACACAAACAGTTAAACACATATCACAGCTTTGGTTACACCGGATGTAAAGTAAAATAGCCCTCTCATGGGGATCGAACAGACAACCAGTCGCACATCAGGCAGACGTTTTACCCCTACATCCCGTTCTTTTAATACATAAATTACAAAAATATTACAATTATTCTCAGAAGTTTTCAATTTAATAAATGCTCACAGACTGTTTACCACATCTTTTGTTTTATAAATAACGTTCTCTTACATCGAACTAGATTCCCAGAGCTAGACATGTCATTAGTGATTTCAAAAGCTGTAATTGCGGTTGAGCTAAAAATATTTTAACAAAGAAAAGAGGAGATTGTGCCCCTTTAAACTTAAACAGACATAGTTTGATCATTTTTGTTAAATGGTCTACAAATAGAAAGCAAAGCCCAATTCATACTATATACTATTTTCGCTTGACACGGCAAATTGCTGAATCACAGCTCTTAACAAAAATACTATTATTGATTGCTTAGTCGTCCATAGTTTAATTAAAAAGTGGTTATTTACGTAATTTGTCTTGTAGGCTTTCGCAGCGTGGTTTAGTACAAAGTAAAGGATGTTTTTATTAATGTGACTGGCTATTTAGTGTGTTAATGAAAAACACTTATAGAAGGATGAGAATAGTATAGGGCGTACAGTACTCTTGTTTTAAATGAAAATTGTATTACAATTATTGAGTATAGAAGATGGGGTGGAATGCCAATTTAGACATGATTCCTATGAATGGACGCGTAGACCACCACCCACACAGCAATAGTTTGTAAAATGTGTTTGCATCTCATAACAGTTCAAATACGATGCCCTGGGCACGTCTGTCAACTCTGTCCAGCCAGGGTATAACGTTCATTAGAAGAATTAATGTGCAATAAGAAATTCCTTTTTGCAAATTTAATGAGTCCCACATCGATCTAACAAGACCTAATCTGTATGACAGGAAAATAAAACTGACGAAACATTTAGAATCTTATGCTATAAAAGTAGATAATTCTGTTTCATTTTATATAGTAATGAATTCGTGGATTCCTAATAAATAACAACTGAGGTTAATGTTACTATGTTAGTATTCTTTTTTGTCTCTATTTTCATCTTCTTTCTTCTTCTGAATTCCCTAGATCACACTTGCATGTAAATATCCAGTTTAGTATAAGCGGGTTCCTTTAATGGGATGTAGCTAAACCCGTTTATAAGAAATCCTTTATAAGATTTAAAAACACAAGAGTTGTCCAGTTCAACATTTATTTTAAACTTCACAAAATGATTTTATACAAGGAATAAAGTATTCACACGATATTTATAATAAAGCTTGCGTAATTTTAAATAGTTCACCTTCAATTCCTATTTATCATTATAACGCTAACACCATTTTATGTCTTCCCTCTTAGACAAAAACTGCGCATTCTCCTCTCAGATAATGTCTATGCCTTTTTCATGTGTACATCACTACAACGTTCCTCTATCCTTTCCAACCAATCAACTTCTATTTGGCACCAATGATCTGACCATGTTAGGCAATCACCTAACTACGTCAGACCATGTTAGAGGGCATTAACCTAGCCTGTTATCATTAACTACAAACACTTATCTATTTTAAGAAACCACATTTCGTTCCGTGGTTTTACAGTACAGCGACCTGGCACTCACCCACTAATCCTATTCTTAAAGTGCAACATTAACACAAAATAATATGTCTAATAAAATAACCCTGTTACAATACTATTTTTTATCTTTTTTTTTTTTTTTTAAACAAGGCGTCCATATCACAGGCGTTTGGCGGTGGGCGGGGTATGCTTTCATTAGGGACAATTCAAGTGATTATAATTTGGTGAAATGAAAAGAAAACGTAATGGAACCTACGTTTATTCTTCTTTTTATAAACATTACCTTGTTGTGTGCAGGGTCCTTTTTTATTGTTTTTATGTTGGTCTCTTTTATTAATTTCACTTTTCTTTTCTTACTGGAAGGTAAATTATTAATATAATTAATACTTATTATTATTGTTTAAAAAATTGTTCTTTCTTTAATTTCCTCCATAAAAGCTATGCCCCACTTTTTATAAAATATACCTCATCAAGTAAATCCCTCTTTAGAGCTATCGATATTAAGGGAAATAGGTAGATCTCTTTCCATAATCTATTATTATTTTCAAGAGCTGAAACGTCTATGCATATATATATCTTATATTTAAGAATGTTATTCCAAGTACGGTAGAACCGGATGTACTTCGCTTTGTGCAGACCGACATTGTAAGGGTGATCAGACATGCGAACCCAATGACGGACGCTGCAGAGAAGGGTGTAAACCAGGATGGTGGAGACATTACTGTGATGAAAGTATGTGTATACCGTATTCCACGTAAGAAGCACACCATACATTCTTTAAAAATAGTTATATTCCACTTCTGGCCTCGTTGTCATGTTTGTTTTGTTTAAAGTGTAGATGTATTCACCGAAACACCCACATTTCTCGGGTGTAGGAATATCTTATAGTAGGTATTTAACACTACTTATTTCACACAGACGTTACATTTACATACTTTACATTATATTACTATAACATCATTGTGATAATACATATAAATCAATGACAATTAAAAGAAATTGCATTACAAAGACTTGAACTACTGTCCTTGAATATCGTGAACCAGCTCTATCCGACTGCGCTAAACAAACAAAATTGTAGTTAATCCATTTTTAACGTGTGACACAAATGACCAAAATTGTAAATATTTTCAATATCTTTCTTTATGATACATATAGCATGTACTAATTTACATGCGGATGTATATATCGGCATTGAATTTTGAAAATAACATTAATTTTTAAAATAATAATGAATTATGCTCACGGACAAATAAATCAAAACCATAACGGATTTTCGAGTCACGTGGTGGGTATTCCCCATTAGCCGTTCTTTTGAAACGTCTGAATAGTTTTGTAGCTGCAAAACATTTCTTGAAATCTGAAGTTTTAATTTGTTCAATGTGACAAAAATCGATCGATTCGGCATGGAATTCCCTATACCATGGTTCAGTTGAAATGGCTTGCGTGATATGAACGCGAGATATAGAATCACAAATGCATGTAAGATTCGTTAGTAATCAATATTTGCAGAACAAGACCCCTTAAATTCTGTGGTAATATGCCTTTAAGAATAGTGGCACCACAGGGTCAACTGTTAACAGGGCTGAGAAATATTCGCAGAATTGCACGGATTTTATCTCCCCAGGATCGATCTTGTGAATCTCCTACATTCGATGAGATAATTTTGAGGGCGGTTAGGTCAATTTTTTTTGCCGTTTCTCTTCTAAGCAACGAAAAAGACCCCGATCTCAGGAAGAAATGTTTCCCGGAAAATAAAAAATAGTTTGAAACAGCTCCCGTGAAAAACAAGTGATCTGTTGGCACTCGGTATTCTATGTACGATCACGCTCTGCTTCAGTTTCTCGCAGAAGTTTCTGCCATATCCGACGTTCTACGGAAAATTGCGAAGTACAGAGGATATCTGGGCTCTTATTGGTCGAGAGCACTCGCATGGAAATTCAATATGGCAGTGCCCATAACTTGTCTCCGTAACGTAAACATAGCTCGTAAAATTCACGTTAGAGACTATTTGATACAATGGAATTCGGCGAAAGGGATATGGATGATATCAAATAAATTGATAAGACAGGCAAAAACAAATTTTAGGTGGAATTTGTTAGAGGAAAAGGTCCGTAAAAGTTTACCAGAATGCACCATTTACCTCTGTATTTCAGAAAAAGCTCCTACCTAGGATGGGGGCACCACCCCCTCCAAAACCTTTCCCCGGATCGGTCCCATCGCTCCCTCGCAACAAATTCACATTTTGGGCTTGTGATCGTGAACAATTCAAAATGAAAGGAAATTTCGATTCTTGTTGGTTTCTCATGAAATATACCTACCTGTTCATAAAGTAGTTTCGGTTATAGTCCGAAATAGTGCAAAACTGAGGTTCATGCATCTGTTAACGTTATTTCTTTAAGTCACATGATGTAATTTGGACCAATCCAAATATTTATAACAAATGTGTATTTACAAAATGGAATTATAAATATATGGCTGCAATTTTGTTTTCCGCCATTTTCGACCATACAACAGAATTTTACAGATTGCCAACATACTTTTTCGTAATCAGCGCCCTGAAATCATACTAAAAAAGTATGATGGACCAAATCCTAAAATGCCCGTACATACGACATTTTCCGAAATTTGGACCTATGTTCAATTAAAAAAATCGTGTGATCGAAATTCCCACCCACCGTCCTGTCAAAAATTATAACATTAACAATGTGAAAAATTGGTCACAATTTAAAAACGTTTATGTCTAGGTATTAGTATATGTGACAGAAAAGTATTTAAATTGGACAGGTCATTGTAGCTGAATGTAAAGAAATTGATAGTGTCAAGTTTGCTAGTACACAATAGATATAT
>JAULBS010097494.1:0-16542 GCA_032355785.1 Symmetromphalus regularis | reverse complement strand
TCTCTATCCTCTTCTCTCTCTCTCTCTCTCTCTCTCTCTCTCTCTCTCTCTCTCTCTCTCTCTCTCTCTCCACCCACACACACAAACACAAACACAGACACACACACACACGCACATACACATCTAACTTTATAGTCATTTTGTGAATATCAACCTAAATAAATCAGCAAAAGATATTCCCATTGATTTTATTAACTGTCATAATTAACTTCGAAGTTTACATGCTATTAAAAACAGTGTAGAATTTCGTTCATCGTTATTTCGACGCTATTAAACGGTAGTATTATTAATAGATAAGTGTTAAAACATAGCCAACATTTTGAAGAAAAAGATCGGTTAAATGTTCAGTCAAATACACGTATATAAAATAGTTATTTATAAAATAAGCTAAACGTGTATAAAAAAACAGTTTTTTAAATGAGCAGTTGCTAAGCAACGGGATCCAGGGCTCTGGACACCCCTTTTCTCTTTTTTTTTTACATTTTATGAGTGGAAGGATGTGAAAGTTAACTATTACCCGTCACATTGGAACCCCCCCTTTCAGTAATCCTTTATCCACATCTGATAAAACACTGTTTACAATGGGCAATCCACGTATATAGATAACCTGTTTATAAAATGAGCAATACATCTATATAATTATACATTCTCTAAAATGATACATGTATATAACAGGCGCGGATGCAGGATTTCTAAAAGGGGGGTCCAAATGTGGATTTCTGAAAAAAAGGGGGGGAGAGTGGTACAAAAGTGATGCGAATAGAAATAGGTGAAAAAATTATTTTCACGTCCCTCTACTCGTAAAATGGTTAAAAAAAATATCGAGAAAGGGGTTGTCCTGACCCCCTGGGCCACCCACCCCCCTGGACCCGCTAATATATAAACTGTTTTTTTATGTCTTGTAAAAAGGCAAAGACGTAGTAGATCTACTTATAACGTAAAGTTGCGTAAGTGCTACAGGCGTTGCATCACCACGTACTAACGATTCAGGTAAAGCCAACCCAGGTTGGAATCCCTTGTTTACATCCTACGCTAGTCTTAAGAATTCCTTGGCCTCAACGCCAAAATACCAAGAGGTGACATTGCACATTAGCTACGCACTACAGATCGTTGTTCAGGGCTAAACACGCACCTGGAAAATGGCCAACACGGCATTTTTAGAACTGAAAGGTATGGAAGCGGATACTTACATTACGATATGATAAGGAAATGCCAGAAACTCTTGTCATTGCGCGCACGACTGTGTTGGAAAACTCGAGAAGTGAATGATGGGATCTAACAGGGCAAGGTCTTTCACAGCCAATTCATACGAGAATGCTTAATGTATCTATCAAACAATCCAACTATTAGACATTAGGTTAAAATTTAAGAATTTTTTTTTTACAAATCTGATTATTATGTCATTGTTTTATCCATTTCTTTTATTGCAAGGGAAATAATCAGTATATCTACATGTTGACGGAAGTGTTGCAGTATTTTTTTTTCTCATATTAATAAAGATTAATTGAGATTTTGTTAAGATAGATCAACGTAAAGGGTGTTTCATATTATCTGTCCTTATTCTGTACATTTGTATTTTCTACACACATTAGTATACAATAAATTGGAAAGCATAGCCTTATGGCAGACATAATAAATCTTTACGTGATATATAATACTTGGGCATTACCTTCATGACAGCCAATACGTTTCAGTGTCCATTCATAAAATGTGTTCCATGAGACGTCCATTCTGGGCAATTATGATGTCAAGTGTCGATGACATTTACGCACTTTTTTCATGACTTCAATTGATTTTCAGTATTTTATGTTGGTGAACCTTTCCATCTATCTACTTCATGGTGGTGCATAAATAGTTTTAATATTTAAAAAACTGACGAAGCTATATCAGTTTCTTATATGGATTGCTATTATGAAACACCCTGTATGATATGACGATACGAGAGGATATCACTTGATACAATATGTTACGATATTAAGTACTATGAAATTATATAATTTGATATTAAGCGATTAAGGCACTGTGCTCTGTCAATACATTAAACGCGCTTATTGGCTAATCCTTTCTTGGCAAAGAAATCCCCATTTTTAAACAGTATATAGAATACAGTGCAATATCATGATTTAGGAGCTTTCAGAAATACAAAGAAGTGCAACATGATCTGAAATGGAACATCTGAACCTATCTATAATATGCAAATTTGGTAGCTTTTTTTAACGAGATGATATTGCATGTGATATGATGTAATATGGCACGATACTTTATTGATTGAAATATTTCCCGTATTATAAGACACCGCTAGAGCACATTGATTTATTAATCATCGGCTATTGGAGGTCAAACATCTGCTAATTTTGACACGTAGTCAGGGTGAACCAGTCGTCGATGAGATTTGAACCACTGTCTTCAGCATGAGAGTCCTATGTCTTACAAATGGGCCAGTGAGGCTCACACTTTTAGTAGTTATATGATAACCCGGTCAATAGTAAGTGTAATATTTTCTCGTTTGTCCATAACACGGTGGAAACATAGGAAGTTGTTATAAATCAAGTGTCAGAATGTATGTATACAGTTTCACTAAACCAGTCTTCAGCTTGAGAGTCCGATGTCATATCACTGGAACACTGGGGGTCACTTTCAGTAGTAAAAGGTTAACTCAGTCATAGTAACTGTACTATTATAACACTATGATCATACGCAAGTTGTGATAAATCAAGAAGTAGTTTGTTACACAAAACCACTGTCTTCTCCTTGAGAATCCGTCCTATCACTGGATCTTGCTATCAGTAATAAACTAGTTACTCAGTCACACTAAATATGATATTATCACAATGTGGTAATACAGGACGTTGTGATAAATCACTTTGTAGTTTGTGAATATACTGTTAGGAATGGGTTTACTTTTGTTACTCACGTAATATCAGAGGACGTAAATGCATGTAATAGTTTTATTTATAAACGTGAACAAATAGAAAGTTGTCCTTAACAAAGGATTAGAAAAAACTGTTAATGTGTGTTTGGCAAGTTGTAGACAATGATAAAGTGTATTGTACATTGTCACACTTATATAATTACCTGACCATATGTCAGCAGAGGTCAAGCGAGACACGAGCCTTCAGAATAGTACCTTATGTCAAAGTACTTCACAATGGGTAACGTAATGTGTGTTTATAAGTACATAAACAATTAAGTCGTTTGTTCACACTGGGTAATGTGTGTTTATAAGTACATAAACAATTAAGTCTTGTTCACACTGGGTAACGTAATGTGTGTTTATAAGTACATAAACAATTAAGTCTTGTTCACACTGGGTAACGTAATGTGTGTTTATAAGTATATGAACTATCTAGTGTTTTAGTTCACACTAGATAATGTAATGTGTTTATAAGTACATAAACTTCCTCAGGCTTTTCTAGGCCAAGTCAAAAATAAAACCAGACTAGAATCTTTGTCAATATTTGTCCCCGCCCGTCAATTTTGTTATTATTTTTATTTTATATATCTTTCTATTAAAAAAATGGCAATTTCATCGCTTGGACATCTGTTTTAAGCAGAAGTTTTTCATAGAAATACCCAATACAAAACTCCTATAATGCTTCTAACAATGTCCCTCTGGGCAACCATGTTTTGACTCAGATACTTTAAATAAATAAATCATTAAATGAATGAATAACTAAATAAATTTTAATAATAATAATAATAACAATAATAATAAATAAGATATTAATTTAATTATATTTTTACTTAGATTATGGATGTGCAGACCCTAAAATTAAATGTTATGTTTTAACATCACGAAATTAGCATATTAAATTTGTCTTACCAATCCAGAATACAGATTGATATTCTTTACTTCCTACATAGAATGAAAATTGTTAAGTTACAAGATATAATAACAATATGTCTTTATTCAATAAATTCAACAGAAGAACCGGTTCGGACGCATTAGTTTATGTTAATTTCGTACCCTTTTCTTGTGATGTTTTAGGGCTTTTTTTGTTTTTGTTTTTTGTGTTTTGAAATACTGAAATGTTTACCATTCTTTATTTTACGAATACGTCGGAATTGATATCCTCAGCACATCAATGAAAACGACTAACTGTTTCCCGATCACGCGCCCCAACCTGTCAACTTCGTTTTCGTGTGACACGAAGCACACGTGGGTTCTAAGATTGCAGTTAAGTTGAGACTAATTATACTTGAGTCGACAGTTTCTTTATATACAGTTCCATTTCAGACGCAGTTCAGAGTTGTTCGCACATCTCAATACCTGCATGCACAATTAGAGGCGCGCGTCGTTTTTCTAACTCTGCCTGTAGGTTTTTCTTTTAGAAATTTCTTCTCCTCTCAGATTCAATTTGGATATGTGCATATTTCTAAGAAAAAAACAAAAAGAAAAACGAATACGAACATACAGCAGACTACATAATCAAAAGCCACTGGGTGGCACAAATATACGATACTTTAAACATAATTATGTTTTACAGACGATTAAAAAAAACCAAAACCACCCGAAAAGCACCACCTGTTGCGTCACATATTCTACTCATTTCTACAAGACTACTGTATATACTGGTATGTATTTTCTCAGACAGTACAGCACATACTACAGTCTTTAAAATCAGGGCCGGAGCAGCTGCTTAAACGGGGGGGGACTGAATAGTAGCGACATCAGTTATTGGAAGGGCGCCTACAACGTACTCAATAAATGTACCACATGTCGCAAAAAAGGGCGCCGTAGTTTATTAGTGGGGGGCATATACCCCTTGATCTTCTCCCCACGGCAATGCAGGTGTAGCAGGAAATCACACACCCTGTAAATCACAAACCGCCACTTGTGATTTCCTAGGAAATCGCAAACCCCATGCCCATATATGGGTATGTTTCAGGATTAGGGTTAGGATTGGGTGCAATTTCCAGTAATGTTTGTGATTTCCTTGGAAATTACAAACCCCTTGGTGTACAATTTCCAGGGGTTTGTAATTAATTGCTACACCGGCCCTAAGTACTGAAGTGATGGATTCACAGGTGTTCAACTGGGTGGTATCGATCTGTCTACTGTGCTCCTACTGTAGATGTCTTTAATGTGCCCGACTCTCAAATTGCCTCTCGTTTTAATTACCCTCTTTGGTAACTCACAGATAGAGTGTCTGCTGAGATGCTATGTGTCGTCGGTTCAATCCCCTTTACTAGACGTATTGTACTATTTCTCATTTAACAGTTGTGGATCACTGGTTGGAACGGAAAATAGCTCAAACTGCAACTGGATCCACTGAGAAGGATCAATCCGGCGACCGACCGGTTCACAGGTCATTATAAAAGACACTTAGCTGTTTATGGAAAATGTAGCCATCTGTGAGTCATATGTTACAATTATCGTGAATATGCCATAAACAAATATGTTGGGACATCGTTAAACAATCTCTTTTCGAGACAGCCTGTTTAATTATCCCACCCCACCCCATTTTGCTTCGAAAAATTTAAATTAAATGCCGAAATAATAATCTTTTCCAGTATTTCTATTTATAATATCAATGAAACACTTAGCCAGGTGGTCTTAGCACAAGTATGTTTGGGACATCGTTAAACAAATATATCGAAGTGCACGCTTCCAGGAAGCGATAGGCGTGCTTGTTTATTGCCCCAAGGTTCAACTAAGGCGTTTGAACCTGTATTGAATGCAATCACGTAATCACCTTTACCTTTACAAAGTTACCTAGTTTCGTTACTGTACAGTTATGTGTTCGAATGGTGTCGATAGATTAATTACGTGATGGTAAGCGTGTGCTAACTAATTCTGTCCTTATCATCACTGGCATGGGAACAACATCTTGACGAACAGACGCCTGGAACTGTGTTAGAACAGTCGCCACAGATTGCAGAATACAAACATACCGAAATACTGGAGCTAAGATAGTTCAGATAAAACGAAAAGAATTGTGCCGAAATATACTCGGCGAAAGATCATAATAGATAAAACAGTAATATTGGGACTATGGTAGTTCAGATAAAATATTGACTGAAACATACTCTGCTAGAGATAAATACAACAATGATGAAGTTAAAATACATAAACTGAAAAGAAGTGTGTCATAACCCACAAAGATAATAAAGAAAAAAAATTCTTGTACAAAAATATATAAATGTTACAAAACGTTTTTCTAAATTTGTAAGTAGCGCGTAGTAATTTTCTTAAAAGTAAAGTTTGTTTTATTTAACGACACCTCGAGAGAACATTGATTTTTATCTTATCATCGGCTATTGGACGTCAATCATATGGTCATACTGACATATGTTTTAGAGGAAACCGCTGCCACCACATAGGCTACCCTTTCCGATAAGCAGCAAGGTGTTTTATATGCACCGTCCCACAGACATGACAGCACGTACCACGGCCTTTGATGAACCAGTTGTGGACCACTGATTGGAACGGAAAATAACTCAAACGGCAGATGGTGCACTGAGAAGGATCGATCCGACTACCAACTGGTTTTACAGGCGGACACTCTACCATTTAAGCCACATCCCGCACCCAGTAATTTTCTTATACACTTATTAAATTGTGATACCGTTTGTTTTGTTTCGTTTTTGCTGCCAAATTATTTTTCTTTCTTTCTTTATCTTCTTTCTTTCTTTATCTTCTTTCTTTCTTTATCTTCTTTCCTTCTTTTTTTCCTTCGTAAACATTCATTTTTGTTCATATTTTATATTGCATAATGTAACACTTCACTGTCGTCTATGATGTATGTATTATGGAGAAGGCCTGGTAAGTTGGAAAACTTGTGCCTAATCCATTTATTTATTTTTCAATACAAAAAAATATATATTTCAGTCAAACACACTTAGCGAAAGATCATAAACTAGAGAACACAAATATATTGAAGCTATAGTAATTAAGATAAAACGAAAAGAATTGTCACGAAAAATTGGTAGAATCACAAAATACCGAAATATTGAGGTTATGGTGTGTGAGATAAGACCAAGAGAATTGTGTTGGAACACACCTTGCAATATATTACCACAAAATATCGAAATATTGAGGTTAAGACAGTCGAGATAAGACCAAGAGAATAGTGTTGAAACACACCATTCATAGATTAGAGTTTACTATTGAATCACAAAATACATTCTGTAGTGTCAGAGATACTTCAATTAGACAATAATATATTAAAGGTTCTGCAGAGTGTTCGACCTTTATAATTTCACACAATAATTTTCAAAAATTCAGATTTTTTTAAAAACAGTTTTTGAAGATAAATGTCAAGTTTAATAGCGTATTTATTTATTCATTTACTTATTTATTGTTATTATTATTATTATTAATTATTATTATTATCATGATAATTATTATTATTGTTATTTTTATTATTTATGTTTATTTTTATTCATCACAACACACTGATTTATATCGGTTATTGGACGTCAAACATTTGATAATTCTTACTCGTAGCCTAAAGTGTGAACCAGCTTCGGACGGGGTTTTGAACCACTGTCTTCTGCTTGAGAGTCTGGTCTCCTACTTCTAGACCACTGAGGATCACCAGGAGAGAGGTTAGTGTTAGTAGAATATACGAAACCCGCTGCCGCCACATTTATGTGGTTATTCTTTTACATGCACTTTTTCAAAGACAGGATAGCACATACCGCAGTTTTTGATAAAACCAGTTGTGGACCACTGGTTAGTGTAAGTGGTATACGCATACTCACTGAGTCTTGCGGAGCACTCATTCTGGATTGAAGCAGGTATAAAGATAATTTTAAAAAATCCCTTGCCTCGACTGAGATTTGACCCCAGTACTTACCAACCATGAGTCCGATAGCTTAACTACTGCAAAATCGAGGGTGAACTCGGCCATTATTTGAGTCATTGAAAGATCATTCAGTCGGGCATCACTCTTTCTCCGTCTACGCACAACAAGAGCTTCAATAATAACTCGGCTCAGTGGAAACAATGGTTTGTTTATTTATCTTTGTTTCACTAGCCTTGACTTCTGGTTCCTAATGACTTCATAATTAGTCACAGTCTGTCGCATTCAGTACTGAGTAAGTATGCAGTGAGTATGAAGCATCTATTAACCTGATATCATCAGTGACTGATGATGATAACTGTTTTCCAGTAAACCTTCAGAGCTCAGATCACGACTGATTATCTTCCTAAAAACAGAATTTGCAACACTTCTGGAGTGTTGATCCGTCGGACTCATGGTTGATAGGTACTGTGATCGAATCTCAGTCGAGGCATGGAATTTTAAATATCAGCGTACAGTGTGTGCCCCCCCCCCACCCCAGGCTCATTGGTTAGGCGTATACCACTTGCACCTACCAGTGGTCCACAACTGGTTTATCGAAGGCCGTGGTATGTGCTATCCTGTCTGTGGGATAGTGCATAATAATTATTTTTAAAATCCCTTGCTTCTTATCTATAAGAGGAGCCGTAATAGTGTGGCGGCAGCGGGTTTCGCGTCTCCTACTAAAACTAACCTCGGTCTTGGACAGACAGTACAGGAATCTGAGTTATGAATCCAGGACAGCGTGTTTGAAACTTAATTGGATATAATCACGAAAATAAGAACAACCAACCTGCTTCAAGTTCAATTGAATGTAATAATAGTAATAATAGTTTTTAATGTTGAAAAAACTGATAATAAATTGAAATCTCATTTCCTTTTGGTTAATAATGTAATAAATGGGAAGCAATGTTTACTAAAAAGGACTATACCTAATTACACTATTTCATCACTTACAAGCTAAAAGTAACATTTTGAACAGTTATCTAAAATAGTTAAGGTCTCGTGTATTTTTTTTTTGTGCGTTCGTATGTATGCGTCTGCGTGAGTGAGTGAGTGAGTGTGTGTGTGTGTGTGTGTGTGTGTGCGTATGTATGCGTCTGCGTCTGCGTCTGCGTGTGTGTGTGTGTGTGTGTGTGCGTATATATGCGTCTGTGTGTGTGTGTGTGTGTGTGTGTGCGTATGTATGCGTCTGCGTGTGTGTGTGTGCGTATGTATGCGTCTGCGTGTGTGTGTGTGTGTGTGTGTGTGTGTGTGTATTCCTATGGGTTACATTGGACCAAATGAAATACCGATTACAGAACATTTGTAAAAAAAATCCTTTGTTTTGATTTAGCCAAGTTAGACACTGTGACTCGTGCACAGGAAGACAGATCGTGCAAAATAAGAAAATAAAATTAGAAGGAAATCACATATTGGAGTGGATATTTTGACAGCTCAGTGACATATTGCAGAGATGAATCATTATGAAAACAGTGACTGATGATGGTGATTATTTATTCATATGTCATTGTCTGTATCTAACACACATATCTTACCTTATTAGCTGAACAACCCTTCAATATATACAAAAAAAGAGTAAAGTTTGTTTTATTTAACGAATCCTCTAGAGCACATTGATTTTTTTTATCTTATCATCGGCTATTGGACGTCATACGTATGGTCATTCTGACATAGGTCTTTAGAGGAAACCCGCTGCCGCCACATATTAAGCTACTCTTTCCGATAAGCAGCAAGGAAAATAGCACCAATTGCAAGTGATTCCACTGAGAAGGATCGATCCGACTCAATATTTACAAAATGCATGAGGTATTCTGTATTCTTGGTAGAATACAGGGTGCGCTATAAACTATTATCTGTATACAGTTAACTTCAGATTTCACACTGTTTATTGAACATGTTTAATACTGCCGTCAACTAAAATTGAATTGTCTTATGAAAATGTGTGCGTACGTACGTTGTGTGTTTGTGCGTGCGTGCGTGTGTGTGTGTGCGTGTGTGTGTGTGTGTGTGTGTGTGTATTAAGCAACTTTGTTATCATTGTTATTGTTATCATACTAGATCTTACTTAACATTAACTCAATATATACACAAGGAAGAAAAACAGAAACCCTTTAAATGTGAGAAACGAGTTTTACTAAGCAAAGCCTGGCAATATGAGATCAGTAAAAACATGAGCATTTAATAAATATTGTTTTTTTATGGAGATATATTGAAATCTTCAGCCTGTGAATATCAAGTTAGTCGTGATAAAATCATTTCACAAAAACACAATATCTCAGGCAAACAAAATATTATACACTATTCTCAAAATGTATAATATGTATGCAGTGTAGAAAACGTGCAAAATGCTGCAGAAATTTCCCTAGAAAGTACAAAAAAACAAACAAAAAAATGATAAGATTTCAATACCCTGAAGCATGAAATGTGAGGTTATGAACGGTGCATCATATTTATAAATATCGATCATAATGTACAGACATACTTTTAGTACCCTAAAAGTACGGCCAAGGTCGTTGTCGTTAGATCTGTGAAAATAGGACAGAAACCTAGGAAGTGCAATGTTCAATCTCCACGAGTACATGGAGGTTAAACACTGTATGACCTAATATTTATTAGCTTTTGTAATATACACATGCAATATACACGTTTATTGAATACCAAAACAAGTTTGATTTATTTAACGACGCCTCTAGAGCACATTGATTTTGATCTTATCATCGGCTATTGGACGTCAATCATATGGTCATTCTGACACATTTATTTAGAGGAAACCCGCTGTCGCCAAATAAGCAGTAAGTGGTCTTTTATATACACCGTCCCACAGACAGGACAGCACATACAACGGCCTTTAATGAACCCGTTGTGGACCACTGATTGGAAAGGAAAATAGCACAAACTGCCAATGGGTCCACTAAGAAGGATCGACCCGACGACCGACCGGTTCACAGACGGACACGCTACCGGGTGAGCTATATCCCGCTCTGACTATGGAAATGTCATACAAGAACAAAACTATTAATACATAGAAATATTTATTATAAACAACATACAAATTGCGTAGTCTATCGTTTTGGTTTCAAAATAACACAAAATTACATCATGAACATAGTATATCAAAACAAACTATGATTACAATCATTAAAGCCACTGAACCTGTTTTATAACGATTGCCACCGGTTTTGAAATATAAAGTTGTTGGGTTTTTTGTGGTTTTTTTTTTTTATAATGTACAGCCTTTTTTCAGTTATAAAATAGCATTATTTATCTTCGACTTTGTGAAAACTGTGGATGGGTATATGTTATATACTGGTAGTACTGAATGATGACAGTTGAATAATATTACCCATCTTCACAATTACGTTCTTTTGAAATTTAAACATGGTTCAACAATACATGCTAGTGGTTAGGGTTTTCAGGGACAAAAAGTAATGCCGGCAGTAGTGGTGAAACCAAGTATTTTAGCGCTGTTTCCCCAGTTTGATTAACGTGGGAAAAGTGTCGTCCTCTCAGTGTCACGTGCAGGAACCCTTGGTTTCACCACTTCTGCTGGCAACAACGCTTCAGGTGAGAAGAAATCAGTGGAACCGAATAAAATTAAAATTAACGAAAATTATTTCTTTTCCCTGAACAGGTACGTGTCAAAGGTTTTTCTATTGATAAGGAATCACTTATCAGCAACCCCTGAAATAGCCCGCGACAATCAGCAATGCCGTGGAGATTCCTGCAGAGTTTTTCATTCACTGCGGCATTTATTTATTTTTTTGCCGTGGCTAAATAAAAAATGTGTTTAGATGTATTTTGTTATTATTAAAAATAGCGTTTACACTGCGCTAAAATTGCCGTAACTATTTATTTTGCCGTGGGCATCTTCTTAATTGCAGGGGTTGTATCTGTCAGATTGTTCCAATCACAACCAGGGGATTAGTAATTATATTGTGTCAACTAGAAATATCTATCAGATTGTTCCAATCACTACCAGGGGATTAGTAATTATATTGTGTCAACTAGAAATATCTGTTCCAATCACTACTAGGGGATTAGTAATTATATTGTGTCAACTAGAAATATCTGTCAAATTGTTCCAATCACTACCAGGGAATTAGTAATTATATTGTGTCAACTAGAAATATCTGTTCCAATCACTACCAGGGGATTAGTAATTATATTGTGTCAACTAGAAATATTTCCTAATTTCTACCGCTTTTGTCATATCTTACGAACAAAACATACTGTTTTCGATTTCCCAAAACGTTATAGTAGACGGAATAGGTTATAATCAATGGTGATGTGCAACATACAAGCTTAACGACCGGAGGTCAGTCATCATAAAACACGGAGCAGTATCTTTAAACATTTTAACTGGACCCTATAAGACAATCATATGAAAATACACATAAATCACAACTAGTACTCATAGTTATATACACAACCTTTTGATTTTCGCATTAAAGCACAAGATATAATGACTTTTACTACTTCATCAGTACAAATACAAATAAAGACGTCAAAGGCAAAACGATCAGGATCACAAATTTCCATAATTTCTATAACTGCGTACGGAGACGCTTTTTTTCAAACGTCCCTGTACATTCTGAACGAACAGAGTCCCTCTTAAATACGAAGTCAAAAAATGACTGCCTATGGCAAAACAATAAAAGTGATATCATTCATTATCAGTTTTTTCATTTTGACCTCAATGTCACCCTGATCGTTTTGCCTTTGATGTCTTCATATTCATTCTGTAATAATTTTAATTTACATAGTTATTTTCGTATTAAAGCAACCGATATGATGGCTTTCACAATATCATCAATACAAATACATATTCATTCTGTGATGACTTTAATTTACAGTTATATAAGAACCTTTTGATTTTCACATTAAAGCAATTGATATGATGCCTTTCACTACCTCATCAGTACAAATACAAATGAAGATGTCAACGGCAAAAGGATTAGGGTAACAAATTTCCATAATTTAACCTGATACATTCATCTATAACTGCGTACGAAGACGCTTGTTTTCAAATGTCCCTATACATGCAGAACGAACAGTCCTTCTTAAAAACGAGGTAAAAAAATTACTGCCTATGGCAAAACAATCAAAATGAAATCGTTCACTATCATTTTTCTCAGTTTGACATCTTAATATTCATTCTGTGATAACTTTAACTAACATAGTTATATAAGTACCTTTTGATTTTCGCATTAAAGCAACTGGTATGATGCCATTTACTGCTTCGTCTGTACAAATACATAGTCACGTTTTAATAACCTAACTTACATACTAGTAGTTATATAAAAACCTTTTGATTTTCGTATTAAAGCAATTGATATAATGACTTTCACAACTTCATCAATACAAATACATATTCATTCTATGATAACTTTAACTTACATAGTTATATAAGAACCTTTTGATTTTCACATTAAATCACATACATTATGATGACTTTGAGGACCTTAACTTTCGTGTAAATTGTTTATAATAAATAATTAATTTCCAATCTGTTTATATGTGTACTACTTTGTTGAACAGTATGCAAGGCACAATACATTTCATAACGACATGTGTTCACAGTAGTCATAATACTATCAATACAAACATTATGAATTACTCGTGGTTTGTGTTACGTTTGAATGTCCCATACTTATTTTGAACAGTATACTATACATCATGCAAGGCACATTTTATAATGGGTCTCTGTTTACAGCTGTCATAATACTATCTATACAAACATTATCAGTTATGCATGGTTGGTGTTACGTTTGAATGTCCCAAACTTATTTTGAACAGTATACTATACATCACACAAGGCACATTTTATAATGACATCTGTTTACAGCTGTCATAATACTATCTATACAAACATTATCAGTTACGCGTGGTTCATCTTATGAACGAATAATCAGTCTTAGCAAATCATCTGTATATTTTATTCCAACCGTGTTTAAGAACGTGTTCTTGTTCACATCACAATAACACAGCTTCTAGCGCACTTCAAACTCAAAATCTTCACTTTAATCAACTAAATGTCATCTTTAGTAGTGACACTAAGAATGCCGGTGATGATTTGTTTAGTGTGTCCATTTTCTCCACATACCTTTAACGCCATTACATACTCCATTTTTTTTGAATTGCATCATCCATTGTCTGTAAAGTGTAACATCCATTGTTTGTGAAGTGTAAAATCCATTGTTTGTAAAGTGCAACATTTATTGTTTGTTAAGTACAACATCTATTTTTTAGTGAAGTGTAACATTCATTGTTTGTAAAGTGTAACATCCATTTTTGTGAAGTGTAACATTCACTGTTTGTGAAGTGCAACATCCATTTTTTGTGAAGTGTAACATTCATTGTTTGTAAAGTGTAACATCCATTGTTTGTGAGGTGCAACATCCATTGTGTGCAAATGTTTTAATGGCAGTCAAACAATTTGACCATTATTGTTTTTACTACTTCAAAACATATATATTTTAATGGCAGCCAAACAAGTTGGCCATCAGTTTTTACTACTTCACCACAAGTACCTTTTAATGGCAAATAACTTGATCATCTCTGTTTTTACTACTTCAGAACGTATATATTTTAATGGTAGTCAATGTCACCATCATTGTTTTTCCTACTTCAGAATATGTATATTTTAATGGCAGTCAAACAATTTTACCATCATTGTGTTTATTACTCCAAAATATGTAGGGAGTGTTTTAATGGCAGCCAACTAATTCGACCACCATGGTTTTGGTCTTCTTGAAACAAAGAAAGAGAAGATTTTAATGGCATCCACAAGATTTGACGATCATGCTTTTGTACTTCTTGAGCACGACGTTGGAGTTGGGGTCGAAGTACAGCACGGAGATGGCACTCAATTTGGTTGGGGCGCAGCAGGGTTTGGGGACTAGGAAGGGGTCCATTAGGTGAACTAGGGTCTGCACGATGGCGTGGTTGGTGGCGTTCATGTGGGTTCCCAGTGGAAACGAGCACTCTCCTTCGCAGTAGAACGCAGAGTAGCCGTCAGGGGCGATAATCCAGTCCTGTAGAAATAAATATGAGCAAAGTTTGATTCAGTGTAATTCTCCTACTGACCAAACAATTTTACCAATTTTAATGGCAGCCAATTTTTTGTTTGTTTAACGAGACCACTAAAGTACATTCTCCTATTGGCCAAACTGAGCTAAATAATAACAAAACTATTATTATTATTATTGTTATTATTATTATTGTTATTATTATTATTATTATTATCATCCTTATTTTCATTATTATTATTGTTATTATTATCATTATTATTATTGTTATTATTATTATTACCATCATTATTATCATTATTATTGTTATTATAATTGCTATTATAATTATTGTTATTATTATTATTATCATCATCATTATTATCATTGTTATTATTATTGCTATTATTATTATTGCTATTATAATTATTGTTATTATTATTATCATCATCATTATTATCAGTTATTATTATTGCTATTATTATTATTGCTATTATAATTATTGTTATTATTATTGTTATTATTATTATTGTTGTTATTATTGTTATTAGTGTTGCTATTATAATTATTGTTATTATTATTATTGTTGTTATTATTGCTATTATTATTGCTATTATAATTATTGTTATTATTATTATTGTTGTTGTTGTTTAAAGACACCACTAGTGCACATTGATGTATTAATCATCAGCTAATGGATGTCAAACATTTGATTATTTTTACATGTTGTCTAGTATATGCCAGCCTCCAGCTGGTCTTGGAGGTAATGCTAAGTATTCTACATCAAATAAACATTTATTATGTCTGCCATAAGGCTATGCTTTCCAATTTATTGTATACTGATGTGTGTAGAAAATACAAACGTACAGAGTAAGGTCAGATAATATGAAACACCATGTATTAGAAATTTAACATTTACGCAGATTGTGACCGTCAAATAAATAGTTACAATTGTTTGAACATAATTATTAATAATCTAAGTAACACAATGAACAGTGAAACTGTTTTAAATTACTTTGTGTTAATTTATATATGAGTAAGTTGTAAAACTGAAGTAGTCAAACGAATTAACTAGCCACAATCGATTATTTCAATTATAATTACGTTTTTACGATTCTAGGAAATCACACAACTGTTAATAATGTACCATTTCAAAGTGTATCTTACCTGCCAACCAAGATCTCTGAAACTGACATAAAGTGTTTTTCTCTGGCATGCCGTTCTCCTAAACCGGTTATATGCTGAAAATGCAAAAACAAATGCATTTTAACATTAAATACTTAACCACAAAAAGAAAGTATGTATGTAATTAATTGTAATTTATTTCATCAACCGGACGAAATTTATGGCAGAAATTCTTGAATTAGATAACCACACCATTTAGGAGGAGGTATGTGTCTGTATGCAGTAATATCCCAAATTGCGCACGTTTGCTTTCGATTATGGTAAAATGGCATATTAAAAATATATTCAATATTTCAACAATCATACTTTCTTTTTTGGTTGAGTCTGTATATGACAGATCTTCTAAAGATGTTTCTTTCTTGTTTAACCACGCTAGAGTACATTGATTTGTTAATAACCGGTTATTGGATGTTAAACATTTTGTCATTTCGAAACACAGTCTTCAAAGGAAACCTGCTACATTGTTTTCTACTATAGTCTGTTTGCGCTACTTGGAACATGGTTTTTGACGAATAAAAACCAAAATATATAACTTACCTCATTAATGTTGATATTTTTCG